>CATIWQ010417498.1:0-29493 GCA_949673415.1 Euphorbia schlechtendalii | reverse complement strand
TAAGCAACTTATCCCGGACCCGAATCTCTGTGTCTTGGTGGGCCGTCCCCCGGACGTTAAGCCTCACAGGACTCTAATTCCTGGAAAGAGCTAATCCAGGTGGCGACTCCACACTGAGAGACGGCAGATTCGAGTTCGAACAGATTTTAAACGTTTTTCGCCTTTTTCTCTTTCAACCCTTTTTTCCTGGGTCCTAGACCCGATGCTTTTTCTTCTTTTTCAAACACCCCGGTGGAACGCGCCTATGAATCCGCATGCTCTCGGCCCACCGCTCTGTGTCGCCCGCTCACAACGACCGTGAATACTTGTTTGGTAATTTTCTGTTCTGAAGAATACTAATCGCGACTGCGAGTGGTTGTCACCATCGTGAAATGTGTTTTTCTTCAGAATTCTCCTTGCAACTTTACCGATCTTTGACTGCTTCAATCCTAGGCCAAATCTTTAAGTTCCATGCATCTTTTTGCACCCTTTTCACTCTTTTTTCATAGAATTCCACTTTAGATCATTTTACTTCCAAGATTTACCTGCATTTGCACCAAAAACAACTACATACCACTTGAAATCTTTTATATGAAGTATAAAAATGTCTTAAACTATTGTGTTTAGTATATAAAATTAATATGACAATAAATGTAATTATACACTTATCACCCACTCCCCGGCATCACTAAATGGAGATATCAGCCGCCGATTCATCCCATTGTTGTTGACCTGCCAAAAGTTAAGTTCCTGTAGTGAAAATGGTAGTGATGGTGGTGCTGCAAATAGCTCTTCGTAAAACCCCTTAATCGCTGTCGTAATTATACTTTGATCACTCTCTAATACCCCATTAATTTCTAACTAAGTTATCCGATTCCCCCTATACCGAGCTGATGCCATCCAATGATAAAATTTCATTTTGTTGTCACCTAAAAGAGCCCACTTCACCCTTGATTGCTGTTGCCAAAATTTTTCTAGATTATTCCTATTAATAGCCAATTGAGACCGAGCTATATATAAATCGGACCCACTTGACTCAACAATAGGCTGAATAGCCGCATCCGACGTTAGCGTCACCACTCTCTCTTCAAGCACTTTAATCTTCGTCTCCAAATCTCCAAAATTCACGTAGTGCCACGGCCTAATCGAGTCCCTAATTTTACCAAGCTTAAAATCCACATCTTTAGTCGCCCACTTTTTGCAAATTCTTTCCCATTTTTTATTTAATATAAGGTAAGAATTCTGTGTTATCCCATCAACAATTGAGAGAACAAAAAGGTCTCACTCCCGAATTTGCAACAACGTGTGATGAAAAAAGAATTGGTAGATGGTCCGAGAGAGAATAATCAACCGTTAATAAACTCATCATAAGCCACAAATCACCAATTGAACCCGAGGTCATCACCCGACCAATACACGAGAAAGATTGTGAATTTGATCACGTATAGTCTCTTTCACTAAGAGGGATATCGTACAGCCCATTGTCATTAACAAACTCCTAAACAGAAGCATAGAGTTCGTTAACCCCCCACCATACCACTTCATACTATATAACACTTCGTTAAAATCTCCGCAAATAATAACATTCCTATAATCAACCAAAACTGCTGACAAGTCATCCCACAACTGAACACGGTCTGAATAAATTGTTGGGCCATAAACACACATTACAAGCGCTTCAAATTGACCAGAAACAAAATGTATGAGCAGCTACCTATCATTAATAACTATTAGTAATGCCGAATTCCAAGAGATAAGGAACCCCCCTGACCGACATTATGATGGTGCATAACTTGACAAAAAATTGTTGTGACCCCAATACTTTTGAATGATTTGATCATTAGTATCCGCTCCTTAGTTTCAATAAGAAAAAAATTACAAGTTCTTCTTCCGAATTAAGGACCTAACAAACAATTATTTCAAACTATTTGCCACCCCACCCCGGCAATTCCAACATAAAAAAAATTCAATGATGTTAATAAATTAAATAGCCTCAGTTACCTCACCCAATTGCGTTAGCCCCTCTTCTCCTCAAGTGCTTTCACAATAACATCAACATGTTGCCCATCAAAGATGCTCAACCTTTTCCTGACCTTAAAAATCATGACTTCCTCGCTAAACCTTTATTCATTGTCACTCACCCTCAATATAATCATGTTCATATATGAGATATGTACACCCCATGATTTCCCTCTACCGGTAGCTCCAAATCTGCAGGCTCAAACGAAGGCACCCAATGCCCTTACTCCTCAACCTACTCTCTCCACTTTAGCTATTCTCACTCTACAAATGATCCCCACTAAACTGGTCCATTGACTCACTACTCAGAGACACATCCATCCCTGAGTCACCCCCAATCGAAGTGCTGGAGGAGCTGATTGAATCCCCATCACAGTAACTGTAGCCCACTCCTTAACAGAATTCTGCCACAACGACAACCACTGTTATCCCGATACTTAGTTTAAAGGTCTTTCCCACCGATCCAACTCGCATCGAGATGAGGCATGAAACTATATCCAACCTATCGGGGCAACTAAAGTCACAATCGAATGCTATAATTCTTCCAAAACCTGATGTTATCTTGCATACTAAGGGTTCACATAACATCACTAGCGGAATACCCATCAAATCGAGATACATTAAACATTTTGATGAAGAGAAATCATTTTCAATAAGTGATACCTTATAGATTATATGCATAAACACCTGCCAATCACCTTTTAAAAACTTGCACGTTGCCTCTTTAGATAAGAAATCGAGGACAACTAAATCAGCCCCCATTGAAGCCACAAAATTGATGTCAAAACCCCTCTCCCTTGCCATGTTAAAAATTTCTCTCACATGCGTAATATTCCTATACTTAACCATGCATGCACATATCCGCAACCTCAACGACCAAATTCGATCCTAACGAGTTTGCCGAACATCTCACATCAAATACGTTCTCTATCCTTATCCCATGAACATCTGAGACACTTCCTTTCTCCTTTCCTCTAACATCCCGAGCAACGACATTCGCGTAAGATCTTTCTCCTCTAAGAGACTCTCCAAAGACCCTCTCCAATTTCGACCTAGCCACTGGTTTCTTTCTCGCTTTCGGAGCTGGGCACAGCCTGGAATACCTAGCTATCGATGCTTGGAGTTTAACAACCCCGATCAAGATAGAGTTCATTCGGTATAGCGTCTCTTTCACAGACAGGGATCCGTGAAGAGCAAGAAAGCCAAAATTCCGATTCCTCTAATTCTTCTTCCTCGCAACATAACCACTGCCAAAAATTCCAATCCTCTTGAACTCACGCTTCATCGCTTCGCTATTGTAGTTATTAGGAAAATTTTCAAAATAGATTTTTGGTAGATTTGGGTTCAGATTTCCGACCTATACTTGATAATTCCCGGTGGTGTTTCGAACAGTAGGTTTCCCGGACAGATGGTTTGATTGATTGTAGCTCAGGTTTATATGGTGGTCGCCAGAGAGAGGGTTCAAATGGTGGTGGTTGTGGCTGGGTTGGGTTAGGTTTAGGGTTCCATCTCAGGATTGTCAACCTGATGAACTTCAATATAATTTTTATATTTTCATGGGCATTTTATTAATTTAAAGTTTTTTATTGTTTATTTAGTTCTTTAACCACATGTAATATAACTTAAGCGATACATTTTCGTTATATAATCTTAAAATTAAGATATATACATTTCAATATATAGAAATTCTATATCTTTTACTAATATTGATTATAGAATATTAATCAAAATAAGGTGTTTATAAGTAAATTAATGATGCATGTGTATCTTATTATTAGTTAAAAATGAATTATTAATCAATTTGAGTCTGGTTCTTAAAATAAAATCTAATATTGGATCCATATCCGTCCAAGATCCATTCGTTATCAAAAAGGTGACTATGAATTTTTTTCCGAACGTGAACTTCATATTTCAAACGTTATCAATTCAAGGACTTTTTATAATAGCGTTAATCAAATTGACATGAAAAGGAGACAATTTCGAAAAATGACTGTTTTTTTTCTTCATGATGTTCTAAACTTAAATCTTCTTTTCCCTTTTTCCTCATTTCCCTCGCTACTCTCTCTCTTACACTGCTATGCAACAAACAAAGACAAAAAAAAAAAAAAAATACAACCACAACGTTTTCTCAATTATCAATGAAAGCTCCTTAATTTTACAATCAATTTTCAAGTAATAAGGTCGTTTCTTTGGATTCTAACCCTAGCTCCAGTATCGGTGATTAATTCATCGTCGAGGATCTCTTAGATTTCTCCAATGAAGAGGATATTGTTGTTAACGACATTACTTTTAACTCTATTACCGAAAATTATACCTCTATCGTTAATGATGTAGGTGGCTGCAATTCCTCGTCAAGGTGAAAGTAAGCTAAAAAATGAGTTGTTCGAAGCATCCAGGTTATTTATAAACGAAGGCTATGAAAATATTATCAGGAAAAAAACATGATAAATTAGGTATTTTTAATTCAAATTTGGGGAAGAACAAACCAAGCTCTCTGATTTCATTGGGGAGTTTTCAAAACTAAGCTACTTCTTTCTTTTATTTTTGAAATTAGTTATTTGAAATTCAAATTTGGGGAAGAGATATTGTCGATTAACGTTGGAAGAGAATAACAAAATTCTAACTTCTGAGATATTAAAGAAAACTCAAGTTCAATCGAGCAACACCCCTACACAGTAATGTAATTGAAGCTTGTTCAATTGAAGATGAAAAATGTTAAACAAAGAAAATTTTAGTGAACCCAGAAATTGAAAAGTTTTTATGTAAAATTAAAAAAATTGAAAATAATAGAAGAAACAAAAGAGAAGTTTGTTGGAGAATTGGAAGTGGTTTTGGAGTGTCAACATTTGATTTTTTTTTATAATGAAGTTGGAATTGTGAAAGATAATATTTGATTAGAAGTTAAAACATCTTGAAGAAGAATAGGATACATTTTCAAAACTGTCCCTTTGCAACATCAGCTTGACTGACACAGATAACAAAACGTCCATGAATTGGTAACATTTGAAAGTCCCCGTTTGAAAAAAATTTCACTTTCACTTTTTTTTTATAATGAGTGAAACCACATGACATGCTTTTGAAATTTACCTAAAAAATAATCCAGACAAAAAATGGATCTAAATTCACGGATCATGATAGGATCCTAGATCCACGCCCATCCCTACTTGAGATTCGAACCCATAACTCCCACCTTTTTGTTCCACTTTACGAGGGAGGTGCAGTCCACATTCAACATTCTTTTTGAATTTGTGTTGAATAATTTTGAGATAAATATTTTGGGTCCAACACACAACTCAAGGAGTAGAGAAAAAAGAAAAACGAATGGTGATCAATAAGGGCAATGTTAATTCATCCCACGGCAAGTTTCAGTATGTATAGCATTAGAGCATTTACCTATTTGTTTTTCTTTTAAAGTTCAAATTGAACAGAGCTTTTTAGTATATGTCCAACTCATTTAAGCTCTTACCCGATTGCATATAATATTGTATTAAGTTAGCAAGTTAAAATTATACTAATTTTGATTTTTCGGATGGAGAAAAAATATTATCTATATTTAATATGATAATTTAATATGTATCTTAATAAAATTTTGACAAAAAAACTATTTAAATTAATAATTGTAATGGGCGGGATCAAACTTTAAGAATGAACTTATAAGACCAAGCTCACACAT
Source organism: Euphorbia schlechtendalii (assembly GCA_949673415.1). Lineage (NCBI taxonomy): Eukaryota > Viridiplantae > Streptophyta > Magnoliopsida > Malpighiales > Euphorbiaceae > Euphorbia > Euphorbia schlechtendalii. The sequence continues at coordinate 23,822 of CATIWQ010417498.1, read as the reverse complement.
ATTATTGATAGATTAGATCAACTAGGTCCAAAACTGTAGATCTTGCCCATTAAACACGTCATTATATGACTCTGTCAGTAATCTTTTCAGTTGAGTAATCTTCAAATAAGTTTGAGTAAAGTTATTGTTGAATGATGATCCCAGAAGATGTTTTAATCCTTACATCAAGAGCTACATTAAGAAAGTGATCAATCTCAGAAGCTTGATAAGTCTTGAACTTAGCATCAGAAGATAAGGATATCACCCAAAGCTAAAGATTACATCAGAAGATAAGAGACTAGATCGAAGGCTAATATGAGCATCGAAAGATGAAGCTACATCAGAGGATAAATATTGGATCAAAAGCACACTAGTATCAGAAGCTCCAAGTCTCAAAAGATAGAAGAACAACATTAGAGAGAAGTATTCTCTGATTAGTAATTTATTAAGGATAAATTATATGCGTGATATCTATTTCCAGTTATTTGATCTTCAATTCCCAAGAATCATGTGAGTCAACTTGCCATACCTTGCATTTAATTCCGCGACCCCAAAAGCTATCTCACCTGAAAAGAATGTGCTGATGCTGACAGTAAGGGGACAAAGTTGCTTTTTCTCCTCCATAGAAGATAACCAGTACAAGTGGGGTCGCGAATATAACAAACATGATTCAGAGGCTACACTTAACCTTTTAACTTGGTGTTAACGGATTTAAAGAGTCCTGATCATTACGCTAAGCCTATCCTAAACCTCCTTTAAGTCTAATGGCTCTAATCTTAAGAGACAACAGATAAAAATTTGCAAAAGTCCAAGACTAACGGAATCCTTATAAGCCTATATAAAGGAGTGAAGTTCTAGTAGAAGAATTGGGTAAAGTTTAATCAAATTAAGAGCAAACAAGCTATCTCACAACTCTCAAACTTCATCTTCAAGCCTTAAAGCAATCTTTCAATTCCATACTCATTGTAATCAAACTTTCACTGAAATAGAGTTCAGAAGCTCTAAAACTTTATTCATTCAAACTTGTAAAAACACTTACTTAGTTGTAAGTAAGTGTGAGGGAGCTTAGACACTAGTTGGAGGGTATTTTTTGTAATTGGACTGTACTTTTGTATTGATAAAGCTCTCAGGCTATAGATTGTTAGATGGTACTTCAAAAAGCAAGGCAGCCTTGTAGCGGTTTATTCTCCACCCTTAAGGAGAACCATAAGTGGATTAAATCTTGAATAATGATTCCAAGGATTTGATTAGGCAGAGACCGAACCAGTATAAAAAGCTCATGTTTGCATTTCTCTAACCATGATCTCTCTTTATATTGCATTCACAATTATAAATACAAAATCTATTCTTTAGATATTGCATCAGAGGATAGCTTTTGAAGAAATTAAATTCATCAAAAGTATCTCCAGAGGCATATTTCGCGATAGCCTTTGAGCAAACCAAGCTCTCTGATTTGGGGAAGAACAAACCAAGCACTCTGATTTCATTGGGGAGTTTTCAAAACTAAGCTACTTCTTTCTTTTATTTTTGAAATTAGGTATATGAAATTCAAATTTGGGGAAGAGATATTGTCGATTAACGTTGGAAGAGAATAACAAAATTCTAACTTCTGAGATTTTAAAGAAAACTCAAGTTCAATCGAGCAACACCCTACACAGCAACGTAATTGAAGCTTGTTCAATTGAAGATGAAAAATGTTAAACAAAGAAAATTTTAGTGAACCCAGAAATAGAAAAGTTTTTATGTAAAATTAAAAAAATTGAAAATAATAGAAGAAACAAAAGAGAAGTTTGTTGGAGAATTGGAAGTGGTTTTGGAGTGTCAACATTTGATTTTTTGATAATGAAGTTGGAATTGTGAAAGATAATCTTTGTTTAGAAGTTAAAACATCTGGAAGAAGAAGAGGATACATTTTCAAAACAGTCCCTTTGCAACATCAGCTTGATTGACACTAATAATAAAACGTCCATGAATTGGTAACGTTTGAAATTCTCTGTTTGAAAAAAAAATTCACTGTCACTTTTTTTTATAATAAGTGGAACCACATGACATGTTTTTGAAATTTACCTAAAAAATAATCAAGACAAAGAAATGGATCTAAATCCACGGATCATGACAGGATCCAAGATCCACGCCCATCCCTACTTGAGACTCGAACCCATAACTCCCACCTTTTTGCTCCACTTTATGAGGGAGGTGCAGTCCACATTCAACATTCTTTTTGAATTTTTGTGTTGAATAATTTTGAGATAAATAATTTGGGTCCAAAACACAACTCAAGGAGTAGAGAAAAAAGAAAAAAAATGGTGATCAATAAAGGCAATGTTAATTCATCCCATGACAAGTTTCAGTATGTATAGCAATAGAGCATTGACCTATTTGTTTTTCTTTTTAAAGTTCAAATTGAACAGAGCTTTTTAGTATATGTCCAACTCATTTAAGCTCTTACCCGATTATATATAATATTGTATCAAGTTAGCAAGTTAAAATGTTACTAATTTTGATTTTTCGGATGGAGAAAAAATATTATCTATTTAATACGATAATTTAATTTGTATCTTAATAAAATTTTGACAAAAAAACTATTTAAATTAATAATTTTAATGGGCGGGATCAAACTTTAGGAATGAAGTTATAAGACCAAGCTCACACATAATATTGATCGATTAGATCAACTAGGTCCAAAACTATACATCTTGCCCATTAAACACGTCATTATATGAATCTGTCAGTAATCTTTTCAGTTGAGTAATCTTCAAATAAGTTTGAGTAAAGTTAATGTTGAATGATGATCCTAGAAGATGTTTTAATCCTTACATCAAGAGCTACATTAAGAAAGTGATCAATGTCAGAAGCTTGATAAGTCTTGAACATAGCATGAGAAGATAAGGATATCACCAAAAGCTAAAGATTACATCAAAAGATAAGAGACTAGATCGAAGGCTAATATGAGCATCGGAAGATCAAGCTACATTAGAGGATGAATATTGGATCAGAAGCACGCTATTACCAGAAGCTCCAAGTCTCAAAAGATAGAAGAACAACATTAGGGGGAAGTATTCTCTTATCAGTAATATATTAAGGACAAATTAAATGTGGGATATCTATTTCAAATTATTTGATCTTCAATTCCCAAGAATCATGTGAGTCAACTTGCCATGCCTTGCATTTAATTCCGCGATGCCAAAAGCTATCTCACCTGAAAAAAACGTGCTGATGCTGATAGTAAGGGGACAAAGTCGCTTTTCTCCTCCACAGAAGACAACCAGTACAAGTGGGGTTGCGAATATAAATAAACATGATTCAGAGGCTACACTTAACCTTTCAACTTGGTTTTAACGGATTTAAAGAGCCCTGATCGTTACGCTAAGCCTCTCCTAAACCTCCTTTAAGTCTAATGGCTCCAATCTTAAGAGACAACAGATACAAATCTGCAAAAGTCCAAGACTAACGAAATCCTTGTAAGCCTATATAAAGGAATGAAGTTCTAGTAGAAGAATTGGGTAAGACACTTGTTGGAGGGTATTTTTTGTAATTGGACTGTACTTTTGTATTGGTAAAGCTCTCAGGCTATAGATTGTTAGATGGTACTTCAATAAGCAAGGCAGCCTTGTAGCGGTTCATTCTCCACCCTTAAGGAGAACCACAAGTGGATTAGATCTTGGACAATGATTCTAAGGATCGGATTAGGCAGAGACCGAACCAGTATAAAAATCTCATGTTTGCATTTCTCTAACCGTGATATCTCATTATATTGCATTCACATTTATAAATACAAAATCTATTCTTTAGAGATTCCATCAGAGGATAGCTTTTGAAGAAATTAAATTCATTAAAAGTATCTCTAGAGGCATATTCCGCGATAGCCTCTGAGCAAAGGGTAATACTAAAAAAAGAGTCATTCACCCCCCCTCTAACTTGTTAAATCACCCTATTGGGTTCAACAAGTGGTATAAGAGTAGTACTCTATCAAAGATTTAACCAATCTTGAGTTAAAGATCACATTATCATGAGTGATAACATGAATCATCTCCTTGGTAATTAGACCACACAAGTTCTCTCAAAGGGTCTGTTTGTGTCTAAACCACCCCTATTCTTTGGGAAGAATTACATGTTTTGGAATAAATAGGATGAAAAAAATTCATCTAGTCCCAAGACATATGCCTGGCTTTCTATTGCCAATGGGTTATACATTCCTACAATGACTGTGGATGATGTGACTGCCCCTAAACCTAAAAGTGCATATAATGATGCAGATATGAAGAAACTTCAAAGTAATGCAACTACTATTAACTATCTTCATTATGTTTAAGATGCTACAAAGTATAAAAACTTTTTAGGTTATGAAAACGCTAGGGAAATCTGGAAGAAACTAGAAGTGACTTATGAAGGGACCGACAAGGTCAAGGAGTCCAAATCATCTAGAATTTGCGCTACTATGAGCTATTAGAAATGGAAGAGAATGAGTCCATTTCTAGCATGAACTACAGGTTCACCAATATCATAAATGAACTAAAGAGGCTTGGAAAATCGTTCTCAAAAGAAGAACAAGTCAAGAATATCCTCAGGAGTCTAACAAAGAAATGGCAAGCAAAGAAGACTGCTATAGAGGAAGCTTAAGATCTCACCACTTATAAATATAATGAGTTGATCAGATCTCTCAATACCCATGAGATCTCTATGCAAAGCTTCTAGAAGAAGGATAAGGCCAAAGCTGAAGGAAAGAAAGCCATTATCCTTAAGGCTGAATCTTGAGATGAAGGATCATCGGAAGATGATGAAGAAATGGCCATGCTGGCCATATCAAGAAGTTTACGAGGAAAGGTGGGAAATTCCCACAAAAATTTCAAAAGAGAGGAAATTTTCCTCAAAAGAGGAGTCCTCTGAAGAAGGACTTCATCAAAGGAAAACCTACGATTGATAATAGGAAGAAGCATTATTAATCAAAGAACCTGGCCTGCTTTGTAGCAATCAAGAGGGACATATCAAATCTAACTGTCCCAAGCTACAAAGAGATAAAGGGAAGAAAGCTATGGTCATAATATGGAGTGACAATGAAGAAGAAGTATCTCCAAAAACCTCAACAAGCGATGAGTAGACTGCTCAAATTTACTTCATGGCAGTAGATGACATAGCTCCCATTATCGAGTCTGATAATGATGCAAAAGGAGCTTCTTCCTTGAAGTAACCATCCAAGAGCCACTCCTGCCTAAATGATGAGGTAAACTCTCACTCTAAAATCCCTAACGAAGTTATGCCGGTTCTTATGGATATCTATAAGATGGTCAAGAAGAATAGGATGCATATGAAACTTCTTGAAGAGGATCTTGAAGATTTCGCAACTCACGATCGAGCTAGAAACTGCTGGTTAATTAGGACAATGATTGAACATGCAAACTTAAGAGCCAAAATTTCAAAACTTAAAATTAACCCTAAGGGATCTCCGAAGCATGCCATGATTGATATAACCTAAGTTGAAACGTTCTATAGATGCTTATAAGTTTACAAAACTTAATAACAGAAACCTAGCATCTAAGTTAAGAGCATTACCAGTTGATGTGTGCCTTCCCTTTAGTGGGGAAATCCCTTAGAACAAATGGACAGCACTCCATTAGCACTAACCTCCAAAATAAGATAAACTCTATGATTGATCCACATGGATCTTCAAAGACCGAAACCTCCCGCTTGAGGAAGAACTCATTGGTAGATAGCTATTGCTAGACCACTCAAAAATCAACCAAAAAATGTAACTAAGAAGGCTCTCTTCAAAATATGAATGAGCCTTCAAAAGAATTCTTGCGATGATGGAGAAATTCATGGAGGATCTCGCAAAAATCTGGTGAAGAAAAGATGTCAAAACTCAGAAGGAAGGCTAGCGAAAGGAGGGGGTGGACCACTATTTATAGTAGGAGGGGAGCGAAATTCTCCCCTCATTTAGCAATGTGGGATGGGAACATCCCACACGGGTTGCCACGCGGAGCTGGGTCAACTCACCCATACAGCCCACATATGCAAGCTGTGCGACTGCCACAAGGTAAGCCTTAATGGGCTTACCTTGTACTGCAGGCCACGCTTGAGAGATATCGCCCAAGTTTGGCTTTCAGGCTGCAGTTAGGCCTATGCAACAGGCCCGCGCAAGTGCTGCTCAGCAGTGCTTGCTAGCATGCTACCCATGAGCCAGTGCATGCTAGTGCCTACGAGAAAAAAGGCTTGCAGGGTAGCCTCGCAAGCCCCAACCGCAAACATCCCGTGTTTGCGGGGGCCACTCGCAACAGGAAAAATTTCCCTTGCTCACCCCTATACAATTTTGTCGAAATCCCATTCCTTAAACTTTTAATTAATATTTGGTCTAACCAATCAATAATTCATCCAACAAATTTGACATTCTTAATATTCTTAGCATAGACCCAGTCTATAAGTTCTTTACATAGTTCGACAGAGACCCAAAGTATATGGACTCATAGGATCCCGAAGTATAGAGACACTAGAGGTTAAACTAAACTTGGCTTCCCATCCGGGAACCTTTAGGCTCAGTGTTCCAGACTGATATGGAACTCGATTACTCTAGACGATTAAATGGGCTTTCTAGCAAAGGTGTATGATCCCCTGATACTCGGAACATCACTTGCTTGTGACTTGATCAGGTTTGAAATAGTAACCAATACAATACACTCATTCCATCAGGTTAAGTACCATCTAGTTTATTAAGCTCAGATCAAGTGTTAACTCTTGTGGTAGCTGTAGCTATCTTGGAATTAGACTTGTTCACGAAGAACATCACTCGCCATAATGTATCAAGATTGACTAGAAACCCATTATATCAATCTTATACTCTTATAAGAGGTTTATGAGTATGTCACTTCAACAAGAGGCCTTAAGTTATATCTCCCATTATATTACTACATCATGAGCGATGAGTCTCATCTTGACTACTCGCCTTACCAAAGAGTGATCATCACTATACTTGTAATCACACATATCATCCTGATCGATAGGGTATGAATAATAGCAACTCCTACAAAAGGTAACCAGTATCATAGGTCTGAGGATACTTGTATTACTACTGCAATAAGACGTGACACCAACACATGGATATAGTTATTTCTAAGTGTCTGTCTTATAGCGGTCTCCAATGTATTACCCGAATACATTCGTTTTAACTCAAGGTACCACCTTCAGCTTGTGAGATCGGTTGCTTGAATCCAATTCAAGGAGTAAGTCTACACATGCTAGTCTATTGGTTTCGTTGATGTCCAGTCTTATTGAAACTATGACTAGGGATATTTAGATTATTCATAGTTTCACGTGTGTGTAGTTCTTACACCACATATCTCCCACTATGTTCTTGCACTTTCACGCTATGAAGTAGTCATGGACTTTGTCTTTTCAATGCGCATATATAATAACACATATATATAATACTAGTGAGATACATAAATGAAATAAACACTGATAAATAACAAAGGTGCCTTTATTATTAATAATAATCTGAAACCTTTTGTACATTATAACTAATTAAAATATATCACCCTAATTGCCTCTAGGGCATACATCATGTCTAACACTACTTGCACTAGAGCCAATTGCCCATGTTCTTCATACCATGCTCATTAACATGCTGGTCATGCTTAACCTAAGTCAATGGCTTCATTATCCCATCCGCTAGATTATGATCCGTAGGGATGTATCATAAGCTTATATCCTTTTTAGCTAATATCTCTTGAATGAGATGGTATTTTCTGAGTACATGTCTGTTTCTCTGACGAGACTATAGTTCTTTTACCTGAGCAATAGCCTCATTGTTATCGTAATAGGCTGCTATTGGATTTACACTGCAGGATAACACACCGAGATCACCAATAAATCCCTTAAGCTAGATAGCTTGCTTAGCTACTCCATATCAACTATATACTCAGATCAATGGTTGAATAGGTTGTTGTATGTTGTTTGAAACTTTTCCAACCAATTGCCCCTCCATTTAATATAAACGCATATCTTAACTGGGACTTGTAATCATCCTTGTCAGATTGAAAACTCACGTTAGTGTATCCCTTCACAAAGAGGTCACTTTCTCCATAAACCAAAACATATCCTTAGTCTTGTACTTGAGGATAGTTTAATGACCATCCAGTGTTTCTCACTTGGATCAACTTGAAATCTACTCGTGGAGCACAAGGTATGTGAGTTGTCGGGCTGAGTGCATACCATAGCATACATGATGGATCCTATCCCTGAAGCATAGGGTATTCCATTAATGCTTAGTCTCTCCTATTGTGTTCTCAGACACTCAGATTTGGAAAGGTTAATCCCGTGAGACATTGGGAGATAACCCTTTATTGACTACTCAAGGTTAAATCTAGCCAAAACCTTATCCATGTATGTACTTTGAGAAAGACCTAGTAGCCTTCTAGATATGTCATGGTATATAATTATACGTAGTATAAAAGCTGCTTCTCCAAGGTCTTTCGTGTAGAACTTCTTTGATAACCATGACTTTACAATCTAAAGAAAAAGAATATTGTTTCCAATCAGTAATATATCATCGACATATAATATAAGGAAAATGATTACACTCCCACTAACACAGGGCTCATTAGTGTTTGACATAAAACCAATTTCTCGTATTGTCTCGTTAAACCTAATATTCCAACTCCTTGATGATTGCTTAAGTCCATAATTGGACCTCTGCAACTTGCATACCATCGAGCCATCCTGGGATGTAAAACCTTCAGGTTGTATCATGTATGCATCCCTATCCAAGTTCTAGTTAAGGAACAGTATTTTCACATCCATCTATCAGATCTCATAATCATTATGAGTAGCGAATGTAATGAGTATTCTGATAGACTTTAATATGGCTACTGGTGAAAAGGTTTGATCATAGTCAATACCTTCCTTTTGGCTATAAGCTTTTATAACTAACCTTGCTTTATAGGTAATCACATTACCATCCATGTTAGTTTTCTTTTTAAAAAGCCACTTGCATCCTATGGGCTTAATCCCACTTGGAGCATCAACCAAGCTCCAGACTTGATTTTTGTACATGGAATCCATCTCTGACTTCATGGCTGTAAACCATTTGTCAGACTTTGAGCCTTCCATTACCTCCTTATAAGTCTTGGGCTCATCATCTTCCATAAGGAAGATATGCATATCATCAATAATGAAATAACCGTATCGCTCGGGAGCGATTGGATCCCCGACCTAACCTACGCAATGTTGGTGTTATAATAGGCTGTTCCATGCTTACACTTTCTTGTGTAACAGGTGTAGGAACAATTAGTTGATTGTCTATTTGATCCTCTTGAGCGTCTAACTCAAGATTTCTCCAACTAGCTTTTACAAGTATATGCTCCTTCTCGAGGAATTGATCATTTCTAGAAACAAGTCCTTTTTGTTTCTTGGGATCATAAAAGGTATACCCCATAGCCTCTTTAAAGTAACCTATAAGAGAAACATGTCAGACTTAGAACATAGCTTCTCTAAACTTGTCCTCTTTACATAAGCAGGAAATCCCCAAACTCTCAAGTGAGAAAGAGTTAGTTTCTTACCATACCACATTTTGTATGGTGTTTGATCAATTGATTTCGAAGACACTCTATTTAGAATATAAAATGCGCTCTCAAGTGCATAATCGCAAAAGGATTTGCTGAATTCTGCTTGGCTCATCACGAACTAAACTATATCGAGTAGGGTTCAATTTCTCCTTTTTGACACTCCATTATGTTGGGGTGTATAAGGAGGTATCCACTCGGATAAAATACCATTATCCTTTAGATAATCCTGACACTCTTGGTTTAAGTATTCACCAACTCGATCAGATCAATTTTCTTGATACTTTTCCAAATTGTTTCTCTATTTCGGTTCTGAATTCTTTGAATTTCTCAAAGCTTTCAAACTTGCACCTCATTAGGTATAAATAACCATATCGGGAGTAATCATTGATAAAAGTTATGAAGTAAACAAAACCCTTATATGTCTTAACACTCATTGGATACATCGGAATGTATTATTTCCAAAGTACTTGTGGTACGCTAACCCTTTCCTTTGAAAGGACTCTTAGTCATCTTTCCCTTTAAACAAGGTTCGCATGCCCTATAAGATTCCCATTCCGTTGGGCCCAAGTCGCCACATTTGTGTAACTTAGTTAAGCGAGTCTCATTTATATGACCTAGATGACAATGCCATAAGTATGAAGATTTCTCATTATCTAACTTCGATTTCTTAACAATGTTCATATTTAGAATTTCAATTTTAGTATCTTGAACATAAATGCCAGCAACACATATTCCATAAGCATAAAGAACATTATCGTGTTGAATTTAACAATTATTATTGGAAAATAAAATTTCAAATCCATCTGTTGATAAACGTGCAACAAAAATAATATTCTTAGTGATAGCAGGAAAATGATAGCAATTGTTCAAAACTAAATCAAGGCCACTAGGAAAAATGAAGGCTATATGTCCCCACAGCCGTTGCAGCAACCCGTGCTCCAGTTCCAACTCTTAGGTCCATTTCCCTCTTTGCAAGCCTCCTACTATTTCGCAACCCCTACGTAGAAGTGCAGATATGAGTTCCACAAGCAATATCCAATACTCATGTAGACTCATAAGGAACTGTAGAGAAACTCTCTAGTATGAATATACCTCTAGCATTTCGAGCCATAACCTTCATCATTATCCTATGAGCTTATTCCAAGAGAAATGTTTTCCCTTTTCAACTCTAACCGTTTCATGAGTTTTCTCTTAACTTTTAAACCTTTAAGTTTCTTCAACTTAAGCTCCTCAGCATTCACTTTCTCCTTAATTCTATTTTTAAACTCAATCTCATAAATCTCGAGCAAGTCCATAAGTTGGGACAAGGTACAATTGGGAGAACACACCTGAAGCATCTTCTTGAAAGAATCATATTTATTGGGTAATACCCTCAATACCATTTCTCTCAAAGACTGCTCACTATACTTAACTCCCAACTCTCTTAGTTTCTCAGAGTTGTCATATATGTATATAACCAACTCCACTGGTTAGGTGTCTCCCTGCAACTTACTATGGAATAATCTATCTTCCAGACCTTCCACCGATTTGAGATAATAAATCATGGTTGCAAGATCCAACCCTTTGTACACATGTGTGTACTTTGAGAGCATGATGTCTAACATGAGTTGTGTAGCAAACTCACAGTTTCCCTTATGCCTCTTGTAATCATTCATCTCACATGCAAAAGCATTCTTGCTGGGATGTTTGGGACTTGGATCAGTCAAAACATAATCTAGGTAGTAGTTCTGGAGAACTCCTCTAATAGTCTCAAACCACTCATTGAAGTTGTAAAAATCATACTTTATGTTGGCAAGAGGACTGATATCAATACTAGTGTTTTCATTAGTGATTATATTCAACCTAGATATAAGATAGAAATTGTTCAGACATTAGTATATATACATGCATTTAATATAAGGTCTTTAATTAAATACATATATACTACTATTTTTATCGACATTCAAATAACCCCTTCTACTGAATTAGGAAAATTTGGTCCAACCAATTTTCCTTAGTAGGTAGTATCCATAGCCATTCATCATGACCCCCGCTATAGCAGGTTAAGCCACAACAATACAACCATGGTTGGAACCCGTCCATTTGCACTCCATGCTACGTCTAGTCTATTTGAGTTCTCTTTCTCGAGATGTGCGTACCTAATTGTACGACTCCTCAAATATGTCTCCAATCTAGCATTAACTCTACTAACATAGACAACTAACCCAATTTGGTTAAGGCATTAACCTCATCTAGTCTCATGACCAAACATGCGTTAAGGGAAAGCATGTTGTACATGTCCTTACATCCATTAATAAGGTTCGTATCATGACTTAGGACAGGAAGACGATTTACCACCTTAATATTGTTATAAGGATTTTATTGGTGTAGGTGTTCTCGCCCTATTCTAGGTCTTATACGATGGATATGATTATGATAATAATAATTCCAGGTTATTTGGAATTATTAATCTAAGGGAACATGCTCAAGATTGGTACATCATAATCATTCCATTATGCCAAGACTTCACATAGCATACAAAACAAACAATATATATGTTTAAGTTCTTGCACCTATGTCTATAAGTTTTAATTGAAACCATAGCTGTAAAACCATATGTGGAATCCAATTCCGATACAAGAAATCAACTAAGTCATAAAAGTTCCTTGGGTACGCTTGAACCTATTATCGATGGAGATTTCTAGGTAGGAGAGGCCCCCTTAAAGTAAATGAGCAGCCAAGTCCAATCCTTGCCAAAATAACCACAGGCACTTCGATTCGTTGCACAACAAATAACTATGATTTAAAAATTTCGTTGTTTTAATCGAGTGAAGTACTGGACAATCCTCAATTTAAAGCATTTACACGTTTGGTAAAATATTGTTAATTTATATGATAATCACCTAGACTAAGTTTGAGCAAAACCTTAATCTAGTTATCACATTATTTTCTATAACAGAATTTGAAACCTAAGTCATGCATGGCATACTTTAATCAATTCATACAAAATATAATTTCAACATATTATCATGCATAGCATAAGGCAGGCTCTGATACCACTGCTAGTCAATTAAGATAGTAATTAAACATGCAAACTTGTCAAGAGGAATTTCAAAACTTAAAATTAACCCCAAAGGATCTCCTAAGCATGCCATGATTGATATAACCTAAGTTGAAACGTTCCATAGATGCTTATAGGTTTATAAAACTTAACAAAAGAAATAGAGCATTTAAGTTAAGAGCATTACCAATTAATGTGCGCCTTCCCTTTGGTGCTTAAATCCCTTAGAACAAATGGACAGCACTCCGTTAGCACTAGCTTCCAAAATAGGACAGCATCTATATTTGATCCACATGGATCTTCACTGACCAAAACCCCCCGCTTGAGGAAGAACTCCTTGGTAGACAGCAGCTGCTAGACCAGTCGAAGACCAAACCAAAAATATAACTTAGAAGGCTCTCTTCAAATATGAATGAGCCTTCAAAAGATTTCTTGTGATAATGGAGAAACTCGTGGAAGATCTCGCAAAAGGCTCATGAAGTAAAGATGTAAAAACGCAGAAGGAAGACTGAGTTGAAGTGATTTGAAAAGGAGGGGGTGGACCACTATTTATGGTGGGAGGGGAGCAATGTGAGATGGGAATATACTCATCCCACACAAGTTATCGCATGGAGCTCTAGATCCACGCGCGTCCACCCACATACACAACCCACATATGTGGGTTATGCGGCTGCACACAAGGCAAGCCGTAATGGGCTTGCCTTATCCCGCAAGCCTGGCTTGCAGGTTGCAGTTGGGCCTGCTGTTCGCCATCATGCGGTAACCCATGAACCACCGCATGCTAGTGGCCAACGAGCAAAAATGCTCGCGAGGCAACCTCACAGGCCCCAACCCGCGAACATCATTTGTTCGCGGGGCCCACTTGCAACCGGAAAAATTTCCCTTGCTCGCTTGTGCAATTTTTCCAAAACCCTTTCCTTAAACTTTTAATTATTATTTGATCCAATCAATTAATAATTCATCCAACGATTTTGGTATTCTTAATATTCTCAGCATAGACCAGTCTATAAGTTATTACTTAATCCGGTAAAGACCCAAAGTATGTGGCCTCATAGGATCCCGAAGTATAGAGCCACTAGAGGTTGACTTAAAATTAATTTCCCATCCAAGAACCTTTAGGCTCAGTGTTCCTGTGAGCACGGGATTTTATACCAGTTCACACGTTCAATGATGATGGTTTTTCGGGATATTTATCCTCGAATCACACAGTTTTCGACCGTCCGATGATCTTCAAATGTGAGTCTTCCTCATTTCCGAATTTAAAATGACTTTTCTAATTTTTTTCCTTTAATTCAAAAATTAATTAAAAACCAAAATAAATAAAAAAATTTGAAAACATCGTAGAAAATCGTATCTAGGGGCCTGCATTCCCAAAGGTGGGCGAGGTAAGCCTCGCGAAAGTCCTTGGTAAGGCTGCCTCGCCAGACTTGTTCTGGCGAGCCTCCTTGTCGGAAAAACCTACCTCTTTTAGACATTTTTGGATCCCAAATTTCTTCATCTTAAAATCAAATTTCTTCTTAAATCCTCAGATATTCTCAGGTCAAAAACAAATTTAGAACCCGAGTTTGATAATGTTTTTGGATAAATAAACATTTATTTTCTAATTAAATCACAACTGAACCAAAATGAACGAGGAACGCTCCCGGGGATCGAACAGATACGCCAAAGTGGATTCATACCGAAAGGGTAAGCCTCTAAGTTCCTAGAATTGCGGATTCCGTGCTTTCATCTGCTTCATCTCTTTTCAATTTTTATTTGTGGACCTAGGAATTATTTTTATTCCTTATTATTGTAAATGTTGTAATTCCCTTCTTCATCTTTTATTTCTATTTAATTTTTATGTTAGAATACCCCAACGAAGAGAATTAAAATTATTCCCAGATAACAGGCCTCACCTTATGCCATGCGATCATTTTCACTAATAAAATTGATCGACTTACGTGTAAATAAAAATGAACTATTTTTATTTAAATAACAACTTTAATCATCGATGTTTTAATTTGGCCACACGAGCCTCGCTAAAATCAAATCGAACATACGTGCAATATCTCGTGCTAACCTTTGTGGGTGCAGGTTAGATGTATGCCTAGGATTTTATTTTCCTTCGGGTATTGCATATATTTTTTAGAAAATGTAATTAATAGGTTAGCGAGCGGTTGCATCCCTTGATTTTGTAATTTTTATAATCTTTACTTTTTCGCATTTACTTACTGTTTTATATATGGGTTTACTGCTTTTTCTATACGTGAATCATGCACATAAACCCCAAAAAATGACCTGAGCTCGAATATGCATAGCTAAGAAAATACGGTTTTCTATAGATGTAATATAATGTGATCACATAAGAAATAAGCAACTTATCCCGGAACCGAATCTCTGTGTCTTAGTGGGCCATCCCCCGGACATTAAGCCTCACAGGACTCTAATTCCTAGAAAGAGCTAATCCAGATGGCGATTCCACAATAAGAGACGGTGGATTCGGGGTTAACCGATCTAAATATTTTCACTTTCTCAACTAAAACTTTTCTGGGTCCCCGACCCGGTACTTTTTAAAAGCCTCGGTGGACCACGCCTCTCATTCTCCTCATGCTCTCGGCCCACCACTCCATGTTGTCCTCTCAAAATTCTAGACCGATATGGAACTCTATAACTCTAGAGATCAAATGGGCTTTCTAGAAAAGGCGTATGATCCCCTGATACTTGGAATGTCATGTGCTTGTGACTTGATCTGGTTCTTCAATAGTAATCAATACAATACACTCCTTCCATCAAGTTAAATACCATTTAGTTTATTGAGCTCAGATTAAGTGTTAGCTCATGTGATAGCAGTAGCTATCCTAGAATTAGACTTGTACACAAAGATCACCACTCGCCATAATGTATCAAGATTGACTAGAAACCTATTCTATCAATCTTATACTCTGATCGGAGGTTTATAAGTGTGTCGCTTTAACAAGAGGCCTTAAGGTACAACTCACATTATATTACTATATCAGGAGCGATAGATCCCATCTTGACTACTCGGCTTACCAATGAGTAATCATCACTATACCCATAATCACTATATCATCCTGATCGCCAGGGTATGAATAAGTATGACCTAAAGTATAGCAACTCCTACATAAGATAACCAATATCTAGGTCTAAGGATACTTGTATTACTACTGAAATAAGATGTGATACCAACACATGGATATAGTTATTTCTGAGTGTCTTTCTTATAGTGGCCTTCAATGTATTACTCGAATACATTCATGTGTTAACTCACTGTACAACCTTCAGCTCGTGAGATCGGCTGTTTGGATCCAATCCAAGGAGTAGGTCTACAAATGCTAGTTTGTCTACTTCATTGATGTCCAGTCTCAATGAAACTATGACTAGGGATATTTCAACTATTCATAGTAACACGTGTGTGTAGTTCTCACACCATATAGCTCCCACTATGTCCTTAGGGCATACATCATGTCTAAAAGAAACTACACTGTAAAAATGCACTTCACAAAAGGTAGATTGAGCTCGAGACTAATGTTGCTTCTGGTAGGAGTAAATGCAGCTGAAGTCAACAGAAGAGTTATGCTAATTACAGTACAACAATCGGGAAAATAACTCTTCCAAATACCAGCAAATTTCAAAACCAAGTGGAGGCTTTAAGGAAAAATCAACCTCAGAATTCAGAACATCCGAGGAAGCAAGCAAGTGTTCAAAGGATAAATATACCCCAAGGTCAGGGTAGACCTCAACCTCAAAGACAAGCTTCAAGATAAAAGCAATCCATAGGATATGACTCCTCAAATGAAGCCTGTACATCAAGAAGCAAGGATAATCCCCTACTATATGATCTCTTCTAGAAGCAACCCCTAAAAGTGCAACAAAGAAGAAGAGTTCCTTAGGTGGAAAGACTTCAAGAGCTATTTGACCTATGTCCACCTCCAAAACAATAGAGGCAACAGAAGTTCAACATTCAATGCAACTTCTGTGGAAAGAAGAATCACAAGGTGGCAGTGTGCAAGCACATAAATGAATATTATGATGAATATACATGGCATGATTGAGTTTGCAATGCACCTGAACCCAATGGAAACTAGGTTCGAGGGTTTTAAACTTTTTCTTTTGTAGGTATGCCTTAGGTCCACAAAAGTTCAAACATTATGGTATGCTAATAGTGGATGCTCAAGGCATATGAAAGGAAATGAAGGCCCGTTCATTTCTCTGCAGTGAAAGAATTGCGGAAGCATAAGCTTTGGCGACAACAGAAAGGGAAAGATTATAGGAAAAGTAGCAATTGAAAGAAAAATCAAAATAAATGAAGTCTCATTGGTCGATGGAATGAAGTTCAACCTCCTCGGCGTTGCTCAACTTTGTGATTAAAGAAGAAGAGTCATCTTTGATTCAAAAGGATGCTTAATTATAGACTATAAGGCAAGCCAAACTCTTCTCTTTTCACCATATGAATAATGTCTACATGATAGACATAAATGAAAAATCTAAAAAGGATATATGCTTAGTGTGTAAAGAAGAAGAGTCATGGCTATGACGTAGAAGATTGGGACATGCAAATATGAACCTTCTGTCCAAACTAGCCAAAAAAAACTTGTTGAGGGTTTACCAAGTCTAAACTTGAAAAATGATCACTTATGTAATGCATACCAATATGGAAAAATGTTCAAAAAGAGTTTCTAAATCTAAATCTGATTTTTCATCAAATTGAGTTCTTGAACTTGTGCATTTAGATCTTTTTAGCCCTTTTCAACCTGTGAGCATGGGTGAACACAGATATACCATGGTAATAGTAGATGACTATTCCAAGCATGCATGGGTTATCTTGCTCAATAGTAAGGATGAAGGCTATGAAGGTTTCACCAAACTATGCAATAGAGTTGAAGTTGAACAAAATGTTTATTATAAAAAAATCAAAAGTGATCATGGAGGAGATTAAAAAATAAGCTATTTGCTGGATTCTGTGATACTATAGGCATTGAGCATAACTATTCTACTCCTCACACTCCACAACAAAATAGAGTTTTTGAGAGAAAGAACAGAGCCATAGTTGAAATGGCTCGTTCTATGCTTAGTGACAATAATTTACCTAAGTATTTCAAGGATAAAGTAGTAAACACAACAACATGTTATATCTTAAACAAAGTTAACATTAGAGCTATGCTAGAAAAAACACCTTCATGAACTGTGGAAAGGTAAAAAGCCTAAAATTTGGTATTTCAAGACCTTTGGATGAAAGTTTTTTGTACTTAAAAATAAAGAACAATTGGGTAAATTTGGTCCTAAATATGATGATTATATATTTCTTGGCTGCTCAATACATAACAAAGCCTATAGAGTCTTTGTAAAAAGAACTGCATTTCTTGAAGAGTCTGCATATGTGGATTTTGATGAGACTAACTATGTAGGAAAGAAGAGTAGTTTAGAGGATGATAGAGAACGTATCTCACAAAAACCATCATCTGATCAAGAACAGGGTGAGTCCTCAACATTAGATAAGCCAACTAAGATAAACTTCTCAAATGTAGTCAAAGAAGATCCATCAACCTCAGCCAAGGATGATCACACTCATACAAATCTTCCAAAGGAAACCAAAACCAAACAGGATCACCTAGAAAGGCTCTTCCTTGATGTAGCTCAAAATCTTATCCTGACCAGAGGATAACTCAGTAGAATGACAAGGCATCCAACCTTTATCTCAATCATTAAGCCAAAGAAATTTGAAGACGCAGAAAATGATGAAAGATGGTTAATAGCAATTCAAGAATAACTGGATCAATTCACTAGAAATGACATCTGGGATCTTATTCCAGCCCCCAAGAACAAATCCATTATAGGAACCAAATGGTTCTTCAAAAACAAGCTTGATGAAGACGGAAATGTGGTTCAAAATAAAGCAAGGCTTGGAGCACAAGGAAATAATCAACAAGAGGGAATTGATTATGATGAAACATTCGCTCCTATAGCTTGGTTTGAAGCTATCGAGATTCTATGTGCCTTTACATCTCATATATGCTTCAAACTCTATCAAATGGATGTCAAAAGCTCATTCCTCAATGAAGTTATATCAAAAGAAGTCTATGTGAAGCAACCACCTAAATTTGAAGATTCAAAGCATCCCAACCATGTTTGTAAGTTGAAAAAAGCTTTATATGGACTAAAGCAAGCTCCTAGAGCTTGGTATGAAAGGCTAACGAGCTTTCTCATCTCCAAAGGATATATCAAAGGTAAAACAAATCCAACACTGTTCATCAAGAGGATGAATAAATATATTTTTCTAGTATAGATATATGTTCATGACATCATCTTCGAAGCTACTAATGACAAGCTGTATAGAGAATTCAACACTCAAATGAATAATGAATTTGATATGTACATGATAGGGGAGTTAGCATTCTTTCTAAGACTTCAAATCAAGCAAAGTCCAGATGGTATTTTCATAAGTCAAGTAAAATATACCAATGAAGTCTTGAAGAAGTTCAACATGGATCAATGCAAGCCTATATCCACTCCTATGGTCTTTGATGTTCTTCTATGTAAGAGTCTAAAAGGAAAATCAATTGAATAGAAGCTGTATAGAGGAGTCATTAGATTCCTTCTATATCTAACAATAAGTATACCTAACATACACTATGCAGTTTGTTATTGTGCTAAATATCAATCTGATCCAAAGAAGGAACACCTATCTATAGAGAAGAGAATATTGAGATATCTCATTTCAACCACCAATGTTGGTTTATGGTATCCAAACAAATGGAGATTTCACTCTCAAGGGTTTCACTGATGTAGACTATGGTAGAGATCAACTAGAAAGAATAAGCACTACTAGTTGATGCCATTTTCTTGGAGATTACATCGTCTCCTGGTATATCAAGAAGTACACCTCAGTTGCTTTTATCCATAACTAAAGCATAATACATGGCTGTTAGAAGCTGTGTAGCTCAAGTCTTATAGATCAAGCAGCAATTTGAAGATTATGAAATCAAGACAGGTTGCAATTGAAGTTCTTTGTGACAACAAAAGCGCCATTGATTTGTCAAAGAATCTAATCCAACACAGTAGAATGAAACATGTCAACACAAAGCATCCCTTCATCAGAGATCATGTGTTGAAGAAGGATGTCAAACTTGTTTATGTTCCTATTGTCAAATAAAGGGCAGATATCTTTACAAAACCTCTTAGTAAAGATCAATTTGGCAAGCTAAGGGAAGCAAGCAGAATGACCAATCCTCTTTGAGATGTCAAAAGATCATTCCCCTGAAGATAAAACCTCTCAGAAGACTGATTTCCTCAAAAGCTCAACTTTTAGAGGCTTTGAGAAATTACAAGGATTTCAAGACAATGGTTTTTTCATGAAAAAGAAAATTACTGACATAGTAATTTCAAAATTTGAAAAAGGAGAGTGAAAAATACGAATAATTAAAGTCAAAATCTACTTTAGACCCTCCGCATTCCACCGTGAAGAAACACCATCATCAAAAAGTTGACTATAATGGAAAATTCCTTAATATTCTGTTATCTTCCACTAAAGTTATTGCAAAAACATCCTTTCTCCTTCCCTCTTTAAATTTGGAGAAACTCCTTGTCATTAACCTCTTCAAATTTCATCTTCTCAAAATCATGCTTAAAGAAAAAGCACTTTTTTATTCAGCTTCAAATTTTCTCTGATGGAATCTTCTTAGCCATTTTCGAAACCAAATCTCGTAAGCGAAAGAAAATCAAATTCTCCTTGTCTCTTGATAAAATATTTCCTCAAACCATCAGCCAGAAGTTGGAAGGAAGGCTAAACATACCAACTCAAAATCACTTCTACAATAATTCTTATCTCTTCTCAAACCCACTATTTATGAGCAATGAACCAAGTCCTTTCAAATGTTATGGAGCATGGGCTGAATCAAGTCCTTTCAAATGTTATGTAAATGCTGGGTTATTTAAAGAAGACCTCAATTTTACTCATTAGGAGAATGAATTATCATCACAGGTCACTCCACATATTGCAACGCTACATGTATATGGAGTAGAAATTCCTCTTTCGATCACACCAACTAAGAGACCAAGAGTTGTGACTCAGAAATCAACGCCCTTCTCCAAAATGAAATTTGAGGTTTTAATGTTAAATACCAGACCTTTCCAAGAGATGTTTTTCCTCTTATTATCTCATACCAAAAGGCTAACTTCTCCATTCTGAATCTCTATTATGATCTCTAAGGAAACTCTAGTTTCCAAAGAAGCAACTATTCTTATTTGGGAACAACAGTAAGTCAATGAGGCTCAAATTGTTGGAGTTGAGACTAAACCTTGTGAGAAGGCCGAGGAAGCCTCACGAGTTGAGGTATTAGTGATTTATAATGCCAAAGAAGCAACAGAGGCAACTGTTGCTAAGGCTTTAGTGAAGGAAAATCACGCCAACACTAAGGAACCTAAAAATTCCTTAGTGGTAGAAGAGGCTGGGACAGTGGCTGAAATGTTCTCACCTCTAAGGATTAGACTTGTTCGCTGGCTGAGCTACCCACTCGGCCCAAGCCCACTTTAACGAGTGGGCTTAGACACTCATTTTTTAAAAGCCTGGCCCGAGCCCGTCAAAGCCTGAAGTTTTATAAGTCGGGCTTGGTTTCTATATAATTACCCAAGCCCAGCCCAATAAATAATTATATTTATTATATATTTAGAAATTAAATTTATAACTATTTTAAAATTTTATATATTATACTATTAAATTTGTATACTTTATTATAATAAATTTTACTAAATATTAAAGATTTTAAGTAAACAATGCAATTATGTTTAAAATTTAAACATATTTTGGCTTATTTTATATTTTTTCTATAAATTTAATTAAAAAATTTATAACAAAAAAATATTCATGAGCTCTAGCCGGGCTTGGGAATGACCTTGTAAGCCCGACACGAGCCTGAAGTTCTAAAGTATGTGCTTGGGCCGGGCTTGGGTTAACATTTTTAGTAAAAAGCCCATCAAGCCCGGTCCGGCCCGCCCGATGAACAAGTTTACTAAGGATAGCCCAATCGTTGTGCCAACACTAAGTGAAGCTCAAAACTTGGTAAATGTAGAGGCTAGTGATACTATCTTGCCAACACAGCAAATTGCAATGAAATCAGTGGTAATACCTTCTCATGAGAGAACCTCTCCTCTTGTAGATCATTAGGGTCATGTGGACAAAGATGGACAAACAGCTTCAAACTCTGATGATGAGAGTGTGAAGATTACTAGTGAAAAGGAAGCAAATCCAATGGATTAGGAAGAGACTCCTGAAGGAAACTTGGTTCTTCAGGAGGAGTTTAGAGAAACTCGCCCCTCTGAAGCTGTTGCTAGAAATTTGGGATCAAGCACCAATAGTAAGGTTTTGACTCTATTTATTTTGAGGGCTTATATTCGATGATGAAGCCAAAACCTTGTTCCCCACCTTTCTACCAATAAGATAAAAGTTAAAAAATGAGAACATGTGTTGTCAATACCGCTTATCAAAATAGAAAAGTGGTGACCATTGTAAGTATACAGTTTCGATGTAGTTTTAAAAGATATAGATCCCACAGGGAAGGAACCAGTTCTAAAGACCAACTAGAGTTATGGGAAAAACAAAAATATGGAATTTATATTAGAGGGTTTTGATGATAGACGGATGAATGGATAGATGTATGAATAGACTAGAGAAGATGTAAACTATGGAGATATTCCTATGAGCAAGTTTAACAGAGAAAAACATGCAAAATCATCAAGAATATTTCGTACACTAGATAACTTCAACAAATAAGGTTCTAGACGCCCTAATATTCAATAATTCACCCCAGAGCAACACATGAGATGACTTTTCTAAGTCTAGGGTAAACGAATTATGATACTTATAAGAACCTGGATAACAATATTACTATGCTTAGTACGGGTCGCTCTCACATAGCCATATTTAGCAAGTTACCACTCCAAAAATGTTGGCTCACTAAACAACATTTTAATCACAAATCCAGTGACTATACACAATCTTATTAACCTTGAAATCACCCTTAAAGTTAACTCGAAAGCATATAACTTGATTAATATAAATGACGCAAAATGAATTACTCGTTATGACACATAGACATATCATAAACTTCGAAATAGAAAGTATAAGCAGAAAACAAAGTAAAGTTGTAACGTATGCAAGTGAAAGCTAAAGTTGATCAAACCGTATCCACTCTTTAATGGGAGTCATCAATTCCCGCAATTCCTGCGTCTACTTTGAATCTGGTCTCAACTTGTACAGAACCTCCGCCAGGATGCTATTCTTTGTGAATCTCGAATAAAAGAATGTTGAAGAATGAAAACTTTTATTGATAACTACTTTTCAATTACACTCATACAAAAAATGCTTGAATTTGTTTAGAGATATAGTGATCTAAATATGAATCGAATTACTTATACATTTTTCTCGCTGCGACTTTGAACGTAGTGAAATCTATATAATTTCTACTCTCTCTCTATGCATACACGTCTAATATGTATCACAAACAATCAATCCACTCTCTCCTCTCATGAAATTGGTTGAGTTAGGGGGCCTATTTATAGAGTACTAAAGGTTGCGTCTATTTAAACGAAGAGTTGTGTCCATTGGCGAAGAGTTACATCACTTTTAATTGGATGCAAAGATTCATCCTCATCCATAATGGAAAGGCACCTTTTCATGATTGGTTGACTTCCAAAGGGTGTCTTTTTGGTTGGTAGTTGATCGTTCTTATTCGGTGGTTGAAAGAAGAGAATAGTTGACCAAAAACCGTCAGGGTCACGACCATCAATGTATGTCTTGACCGTGAATAATTGGTTGGAAACTTTCTGTTGTGAATGTTAACAAGTCGCGACCATGATATATGTGTCATGATCGTGACATGCCTTTTTCACATGATTCCACTTTGCGATTTCTAACGATCTTTGACATCTTTGATCCTTTGCCAATTCCTTAAGTTTGATAAGTGTATAATTACACTTATTATCATATTAATTTTACATTCTAAACACTATAGTTTTAGTCATTTTTATACTTCATATAAAAGATTTCACGTGGTATGTAGTTGTTTTTAGTGCAAATGCAGATACTAGCTAAATCTTGGGAGTAAATGATCTAAAGTGGAATTTTATGAAAAAAGAGTGAAAAAAGTGCAAAAAGATGCGTGGAACTTAAAGATTTGGCTTAGGATCAAAGTTGTCAAAGATCGATAAAGTTACATGGAGAGTTCTGAAGAAAAACACATTTCACGGTCGTG
>CATIWQ010417464.1:0-56789 GCA_949673415.1 Euphorbia schlechtendalii | reverse complement strand
ATTAATTTCTCTCAAGGCATTTTTAGGTAACCTAGGATGCTAAAACACTCTCAGTGGTTGCATTTTATGCTCCATACCACTCTCCCCTTTTTTCAGTGGTTTTATTTTATGCTCCATACCACTCTCTCAATTTTTTATTTTAAGCATATGTTTTTGAAGTACTTTGTATTTTGCACCCATTTTTCGTGCTATGCTTTCTTTTCTTTTTTTCACTCAATGAATGGTTGCAATTTTCTTCTTCGTACCATCCCTCACCTTTTGCATAACTCATTGGTTATCCTCTCTTTCTTTTGATTTTTCTTTAATACCCTCATCCTTTATTGATCAATTTCAAAGTATTATGGCTATAGTTTCCTAACACTTTCAACATACTCAATACTTATAGGACTTATTCGAGATTTGCATAAAAAACTCATAGTAAGAATACCATTAGATATTACTCCACTTAAACTTATCGGAAGCATTCATGTTGCACTGAAATATATATCAAAACTTACTTGGAATGTTGCTCTCGAATGTTACTCACCACTCATCCTTGCCATATTGATAAATGTTGTGCACTAACATCAAACTTGTAAATACCTAACACTCACAATAACCTTGGACAAATGTTAGTAAAGTATAAGAAATAATAATGTATAATTAACAAAAATATAAAGAAAAATTTTCAAATTCTTTGATTCTTCGATTTTTCATTTTTATTCAATTTTTTTGGATTTTACAGAATTTTTACAAATGCCCTCCACACTAAAGAACACAATGTCCTCATTGTGAGACATTATAAAAATAAATTTTTTTTAAACACAACTAAAATAAAATAAAGGAAACAAATTGAACCCGTTTACTCCTCAGAACTTTAATCTGGTGGACTTGGAGATATTTCCAAATTTTGCATTCTGAAGTATGTATTCAACTTCCAGTTCAATGAAATGTTGGATTTTTTATTTTTGAAAACATACTAACTTAAAAATATACACAAAATAATTAAAATCTACTATATATATATATATATATATATATATATATATGAATATGAAAATATAATAGATTTAAGGATCGAATGAGTTTTTCAACCCCTCGACTTCAAATTCATGAATGAAATCTAGCTTAACAACTTCTTGGATGCAAGCATCAATCAAGTCAAGTTTCATGCAAATATCTTCATCCATAGGACATTTATCAGCTTTACCCATGTTAAATTCAACAGCATCATCACCTATCCTTAACTTAATTTTGCCTTTCAAAACATCGACTAATGATTTGCCAGTATGCATAAAAGGTCTTCCTAAAATTATAGGACACTTTTCATCATATGCAAAATCTAGCACAACAAAGTCAGTTGGGAAAACAAATTTATCCACTTTAACTAGTACATCTTCTATTATGTCATAAGGATGTTTAATAGACTGGTCGACCAATTGCAAGACCATATTTGTCCTTTTAACTTCATCATCAAGCTTTAACTCCTTGAAGATTGACAAAGGCATAAGATTTATACTAGCTCCAAGATCAAATAAACATTTTGGAAAAGAAATGTTTCCAAGTTTACACAGAATTGTGAAACTTCCTGGATCTTTTAGTTTAGTGGGCATTGTAGCAGTTATTATTTTACAACAATCTTCAGTTAATGATACTTTTGATATTCCCTCTAAACTATGCTTTTTAGATAAAAGTTCCTTGATAAACTTACCGTAGTTAGGAATTTGAGTTATGGCTTCAATAAATGAAAGATTTATTTCCAGACCTTTGAGTTTGTTGATGTATTTGATGAATTGCTTATCCTCATTCTTCTTCTTCATTCTTTGTGGAAATGTTGGTTGAGGGGGATTAACCTTTCTAGATTTAGGTTGTTCATCCTCTCCTACAGTGTTATCAGATTTACTCAGATATTCATCTGGCACTTCAACTCAGATATTCTTCTGTGTTACTAGGCAAATGACCTTTTCCTCTAGATGGAATAGTACTCGCTAATTGACCAACTTGTATTTCCAAATTATGAATTGAAGATGATTGATTTTTAAACATTTGATCCATCTTATTCTCTAACTTTTTAACATTCTTCCGACTCTAATTGCTTATTACAAACTCCCTCTAGAAACATGTCTATCTTACTTGTTAAATGTTCTATTCTATCAGTACTCTGGTAATTCTTTTGTTGGTTAACACCATACTTCCAATTAGAATTTCTATAGCTATTTCCATTATTGTTATAAGAATTCCCTTAACTTTGAACATAACTTAATTGCTCCCTTACACATGGGTTAAAGTTACACTCAAAAGCAGTGTGTCCAATTTGACCACAATTTTCACATGTCAAAGGGTAATTTTTACTTACATGCATATTATCTATCTTGTTAGATAAAGCAGATATTTGTGCTTACATAATAGAAATAGAATCTAATTCATTAACCTTCTTAACTAAACTAGAAGATGTGGATGCAACATGTGAATGAGTAGGATTAGTAATACTTACTTGTGCTCTTTTCACTGGCCACATACTATTGTTGCTTGCCATATCTTCTAAAAGTTCAAAAGCTTCTTGACTAGTTTTCTTCATAAGAGATCCCGCAGCCATAGCACCAATTGCTCCTCTCATTGCAAGATTTATTCCATTGTAGAAAGTTTATAGAATAACATTCTGAGGTAAACCATGATGAGGGTAGACTCGCTGAAGTTCCTTATAACGTTCCCAGGCTTCGTATAAGGATTCACTATCTTTCTAGTTAAAAGAAGTTATTTCTTTAATGATTCTTACGATTTTTTGCTAAAGGGAAATATTTAGTCAGAAAGGCTTGGGCTAATTGGTTCTAGGTAGTGATTGAATTTGGGGGTAATGAATTCAACCAAACTTTCACTTTATCACGAAGTGTAAATGGGAATAAGCGAATTTTAATTGCTTCTTCAGGAACATTGAGCATTCTGAAAGTATCACAGACTTTTAAAAAGTTTGCAATGTGAGCATTTGGATTTTCGTTGGGTAGACCATAATATTGCACATTGTTTCTAATCATTTGAAGTAATGCTAGTTTTATTTCAATATGATTCGCATCAATCGGTGGTCTTGCAATTCCTTGATTGTTACCATTGATGGTCGGAATAACATAATACATAAGCCTTGGTTGAGGTTGATCCTGGTTTGGAACTGGATTTTCAACAAGGTCTTGATTGTTAGCCGTACTTCTTTCTTGTCTCTTATATTCCCGTCTTCTTGTTCTACCAAATTGTTCTATTTCTGATTTGAAAGATGCCAAATTTTCTCCCGAACTACGCGTACTTGGCATGCACACGCCAAAAAGAAAACTCAATGAATAAGCAAGAAAAATATGTTAATAATAGGATAATATAAATAATAAAATAAATAAAAATATATAATATATAAAATATAATTGCCCGTTTACCAGATATTAAATCTCTCGAACACAACTATCTTCCCTGGAAATTTTGAGTTCTAAAACACACTTGCCTTCCCCGGCAACAGCGCCAAAAACTTGTTCGCCACTTTTCTACTAATAAGTTTAATAGCTTTTTCACAAAGAGTTTGGCTATATATTAATGGTGCCAAAAAACTTGTTCAGGTAAAGTATAGGTGTTGTCAGTACCTCTTATCAAATAGAAAAATGATGATAACTTCAAGTATACAATTACGATGTAGTTTTAAAAGATATCGATCCCATAGGGAAGGACTAGCTCTAAAAATCAACAAGGGAGAAAAAATAAGAAAATAAAATAAATTTGATATTTTGGGTAGGATGGTTAGAATGAAGATTGAGTAAATATAGATGTGAAAGATTAGAGAATCTAAATATATAGATTTTCCCTACGAAATAAGGATAGCAAAGAAAACATGCAAATTCAACAAAGATGTTATGATTCACTAAACTAATCTAACAGACTCGGTTCATAACAGCCAAATGTTCAATTATTCGTTGCAGAGCAACACATGAAATAACTTTTCTAAACCTAGCGCAAACGAATTAAGACAATCATATAAACCTGGACAACGTCAATACTATGCTTAGTACGGGTCGCTCTCACATAGCCACATTTAGCAAGTTACCATTCCAAAAATGTTGGCTCACTAAACAGCGTTATATCAAAGATCCACTAATTATACGCGATATTGTTAACCCTGAAACTACTCTTAAAATTAACTCCAACGCATATAACTTGATTAACATAAAAGACTTAACACAAAATACACATTATGACACATAGACATATCATAAACTTTGAAATAGAAAGTATAAGTAGAAAGCAAAGAAAAGTTGTAAGGTATGCAAGTGAAAGCTAAAGTTGATCAAACTGTATCCACTCTTTAATGGGAATCATCAATTCCCGCAATTCCTACGTCTACTTTGAATTCGGTCTCAGCCCGTATAGAACCTCCGCTAGGATGCTATTCTTTGCAAATATCGAACAAATGAATATTGAAGAACGAAAACTTTTATTGATAAGTGATTTACAAGTACACTTATATAATAATAGCTTGAGAATATAGAGAAATCTAGTGATCGAAAGAAGGATTTGAATCACTTAAACATTTTCTCGCTAACACTTATGAACATAGCGAATTCTCTATCTATACACACACTATATGTAACCCTGGTCTTCTTGCCACATCCACTGCACTGTGATGCATGAAATTTGTGATGTTTTGAAGCCCTATTTATAGAGTTCGAAGGGTTGCCACATCCCTGGTCTTCTTGGTGAATGATTGCATCACTTCATTGTGATTGGTTGAGAAGCTTCAATCTAATCCATAAAGGATAGGCACCTTTCCATGATTGGTTGACTTCTGATAAGTGTCTTTTTGTTTATAGTTGATGGCGGTTGATAGCTGTTGATCATACTTATCTGGTGGTTGGTAGTTAAGAAGATAAAACCAAAAAATCATCCAAGTCGTGACCATGATATACAAGTCGCAACCGTGAATCTTTGATTGGTAGAATTCTGTTCTGAAGAAGAACAGTTCACGATCGCGAATGATTGTCACGACTGTGAATTGCATTTTTCTTCAAAATTCTCCTTGCAACTTCACCGATTTTTGACAGCTTCGATCCTAAGCCAAATCTTTAAGTTCCACGCATCTTTTTGCACCTTTTCACTCTTTTTCATAGAATTTCACTTTAGATCATTTTACTTCCAAGATTTACCTAGTTTCTGCATTTGCATAAAAAACAACTTCATACCACGTGAAATCTTTTATATGAAGTATAAAAATGACTTAAACTGTAGTGTTTAATGTGTAAAATTAATATGATAATAAGTGTAATTATACACTTATCATATACTTAAATTGATTGATTAATATACCATTTAAACTTTGCTAAATTTGAAGACCAAGGAAGAAAGTTAATTCTCCCATCATAGACATCTCAAATTCATTTTTCATTTAAGAGCTGAAATCCTTGCACATCTTTTCATCAGTAACTCGAAAGATGATGTCATCAACATATATCTGAATAAGAAGTATATCTTTATTTCTTCTTCTGATGAATAATTTTGTGTCTCTCTTACCTTTGATGTATTCTTTGGAGATGAGAAAGCTTGTCAATCTCTCATACCAGGCTCAGGGAGCTTGCTTCAGACCATATAAGGCTTTCTTCAGCTTATAGACATGACAGGGATGCTTTGAGTCTTCAAAACCAAGAGGTTGCTTAACATATACTTCTTCAGTGATGAACTTTTTTAGAAACGCACTCTTAATATCCATCTGATACAATTTGAATCCCATATGAGAGGCGAATGCATAGAGAATTCTTATGGCTTCAAGTTGGGCTACTAGAGCAAATGTTTCATCATAACTAATTTCTTCTTGTTGATTATATCCTTGAGCAACAAGTCTTGCTTTGTTTCTTACACCATTTCCTTCTTCATCAAGTTTGTTTCTAAAAACCCACTTGGTGCTGATGATAGATTTATTCTTCGAAACTTGAACAAGATCCCAAACATCATTTCTAGTGAATTGATCAAGTTCTTCTTGCATGGCCATCATCCAACTTTCATCATGTTCTACATCTTCAAACTTCTTTGGCTCCATGATTGAGATAAATGTTGGGTGACTTGTCATCCTGCTGAGTTATCCTTTAGTGAGAATAGGATTTTAAGGTGCATCAAGAATTAGTCTTTCTGGATGATCCTTCTAAGTCCTTATCTCCTTGGGTAGGTTATGACGTATGGGGTCTTCTTTTACTTTTAGAGCTTGCTCTTCAACTCCTTGTTCTGAAAATCTGATCTTAGATGGTTCATTATTTGTTTAGGCTTCTCCTTATATTGGCTTAGAGGCTAGTTTATGTGAGACTGAGTCTCCATCTTCCTCCGATCCATTTCTTCTTCCTACATGGTTAGTCTCATCAAGATCTTCATGTACTAACTCATCTAATGTTGCTATTCTCTTGATAAAGACTCTGTATGCTTTGTTATGTGTTGAGTAACTAAGAAATATCACTTCATCAGATTTAGGATCAAATTTTCCTAGTTGTTCTTTATTTTTTAGTACAAAGAATTTACAACCAAATCTTTGAAGTACCTAATTTTTGGTTTTTTTCCTTTCTAGATCTCATAGGGGGTTTTATCAATTAATGATCTGTTCTATTTAATATATAACATGCTGTGTTTACTACCTCTAGCCAAAAATATTTTGGTAAGTTGTTATCACTGAACATGGATGTGGCCATTTCAACTATGGTTCTGTTCTTTCTCTCAACAGCCCCATTTTGTTCGGGGAGTGTGAGGAGTAGAAAAGTTGTGCTGAATGCCTCTGGCATCATCGAATCCAGCAACAAGCCTATTTTCGAATTCTCTAACATGCTTACTTCTTATTTTAGAAAGAAGAACACTTTGTTCAACTTCTATTCTATTGCATAGTTTAGAGAAACTTTCATAGGCTTCATCCTTACTACTAGAATAGTCATCCACTATTACCATGGTATTTCTATGCCCGCCCATGCTCATAGACAGAACAGGGACAAAAAGATCTATGTGAACAAGTTCTAGGACTCTTTTTGAGGAAAACTTAGATTTAGATTTAAAGCTTTTTTGAAATTGCTTTCCATATTGACATGCATAACATAGATAACCCTTTTCAAAGTTTAAACTTGGTAAACCCTCAACAAGTTTCTATTTGATTAGTTTGGTCAGAAGATTCATGTTAACATGTCCCAATCTTTTGTAGCATAGCCATGACTCTTCTTCTTTAGACATTAAGAATATATCCTTCTTAGACTTGTCATTTAAATTAATTATAAACACATTATTAACTTTGAGAGTATAAATAAGAGTTTGATTTGACTTACAATCAATGATGGAGCATCCTTTTGAGTCAAAGATGACTTTCCTTCCTTGATCACATAGTTGTGCAACACTCAGAAGGTTAAACATCAGTCCATCAATAAGAGAGACTTCTTCTATCTTAATTTCAGATCCAATGGTTCCTTTACCGATGATCTTTCCCTTCTTGTTGTCTCTAAAGCTTACATTTCCATATCTCTTGCATCTTAATGAGATGAATGATCTCTCATCTCTGATTATATATCTTGAGCATCCACTATCTACATACCAAATTTGTTGACCTTCTATGGATCTAAGACTTACCTACAAAAGGAAATGGTTAAAATCTTTGAACTCAGTTTCCCTTGGGTTTGGGTGCATCATAAATTAAATCAGGCCATTCATAAGTATCATAGAAGCCATTTTTAAATCTACACATAACAGTTATGTGGATTTTCTTTCCACAAAAATTACAGAAGGTCTTTGCTGCTTCTTTTGCCATTTCTCTCTGTAGGGTTCAGGGAGATGGACAGAGATCAAATGGTTCCTGAATTTGTTGCTTCTAGGGTATAATTCTTATTCAGGCATGAGGATTTCTTTATGCCATCTTTTGATAGCTTCCTTTATTATGATTGCTGTCACCATACTTATATCCATACTCCTTATAACTTCTTTGCTTAGAGACAGAGGCTTAACCATGATACATCCTTTGCGGAGGATTCTGCTTTTGAGGAGTGCTTATCTTCTGAGGATGCTCTTTCCTCTAAGGATGATCTCTCTTTTGAGGATACTCTTTCTTCTAAGGATCCACTTTACCAGGCAGAGTTATCTCTCCTAATAGATGGCCTTCAACAATCATTACTCTTCTACTGAGGTCGGTTACATTCACTCTAACCAGAACTAATTCCTTCTTGAGCTTCTCAACCTCTGCTTTAAGCTCTCCTTGCCTCTTATAGATTACTTTAGCAATGTTATCTCTTGCAATATTTTGGATACATAAGTCTTCAAAATCTTCTTCTAGAAGCTTCATATGTTTCTTGTTCTTTTTGACCTGCTTATAAATATGCGCAAGTACTTGCATAAATTCATCAGGAATATTAAACTTAGAGTTTACCTCATAATTTTCTAGAGATTTTCCTTTGAGGATGAAACCCTTTCTATGCTATTGTGCCATTATTCCACCATTGGATACATGTCGTCTGTAGCCATGAAGCATATTTGTACCACTTCTTCTTCATTCTCTAAAGATTCTGCGGTGCTTTGATTCTCACTATCGCTCTTTATTACCACCATGGCCTTCTTTTCCTTATCCATTCTAAGCTTCAGACAACTAGACTTGATGTGTCCTTCCTGGTGACATTCAAAACAAGTTATATGCTTTTAATTCTCACCTCTAGGCTTCTCTTTATATCCTTTGAATTTGCTCTTTGAGAAGTCCTTCTTCTGGAAGTCAGACTTCTGAGGGAAACTTCCTTTCTTTTGGAATCTTTGAGGTGCCTAGGAGCTCTTCTTCATGAATCTCTTAAACTTTCTTTCTATCATTAGCATCTCCTCTTCATCTTCTGAGGAACTATTTACGGCTTCTACCTTGAGAATGATAGCTTTCTATCCTTCTACCTTAGCTCTAACTTTCTTCTAGAAGTTTTGCGTAGAGATTTCATGAGTAATCAAGGATCCAATTAGCTCATCATACTTGTAGGTAGTAAGATCCTAAGCCTCTTCTATTGCAATCTTCTTAGCTTGCCATTTCTCAGTTAAGCTTTTGAGCATTTCTTTACTTGCTCTTCCTCTGAGAAGTTCTTTCCCAATCTCTTCAGCTCATTGATGATGTTGGTGAGTCTTACATTCATGCTGGAGATGGATTCATTCCCCTCCATCTCAAATAGCTCATAGAGGCGAAGGTTCTAATTGATCTTTGATTCTTTGACTTTGTCCGTTCCTTCATAAGTCACTTCAAGCTTTTTCCAGATTTCCCTAGCGCTCTTACATTCTGAAATGTTATTATATTCTGCAGCATCTAAAGCACAATGACTAAAGTTAATAGCTACTACATTACTTTGTAGTTTCTTCATATCAAAATCATTATATTCGCTTTCAAGTTTTGGAGAAACAACCCCATCTATAGTTGAAGTAGGAATGTATGGCCCATTGGCTATAGCAAGCCAAGCATACATGTCCTGAGCCTGTATGAAAAGTTTCATTCTATTTTTCTAGAATGTGTAATTATTTCCAAAGAACAATGGGGGTCTAGACAAAGATAACCCTTCTAAGAGAATCTGTGTGGTCATGTTACCGGGAAAATGTTTTAAGCTATTTTTACCCATGTTGATCGTTTACTCTAGATTTGTTAAATCTGTTTTAATTTAAGTTAGGCTCTGATACCAATTGTTGGACCCAGTAGAGCGTGAAATAGGTTGGAGGGGGGTGAATGACATTTTTTCGAGTTCAAATTCAGTTTTAGAAGACATCTGCGAGTAGCTTCTAAGTAAAAATACTTTACTCAAAGTCCCCTTTTTAAGATTTTTGCTGATTCAAATATGAGTTGAAATGGAAAAAAATAATGCAAAGTAAGGAAATTGCAAACAATAATTTTATCCTGGTTCAGCCTCTACCTAATCCAGTCCTTGGAAACTCGAGTCCAAGATTTAATTCACTAAGAGCTCTTCTTCTAGTGAAGAGCAAACCTTGTACAATGCCTTGACTGAAGTACCCTTCAACAGCCTTTGCTAAGTGAGCTATACCAATAAGGAAGTTCCATCCAACTATATCTGAGGCTTAGAGCTTGTTATCTTCTTGAGTACCTTCCTCACAAGATTTTAGCTCACACTAACTTACCCTCAGCTAGTGTATTACACAATTATTTTAGAGAGAAAAATGATGAGCTTCTGAACTTTGTTTCAGTTAGCTCAATTACAAACAAGTAGGAATGAAGTGTTTGTGAATTGTGATTGCTAAGAAGATTGCAATGAGAATTTGAGAATTAATTTCAGTCTTAAGCTTTCAATTATTTCGGCAACTATCTTCAATGGCGGAAATCATCCTTTTATAGAGAAAGAGAATGTTTCTGTTGGTCTTGAACTGATGCCCAAATTCTTCCCGTTCTCTCACATCCTTATTTCTGTTAAGAATCCATTTTTGAGAGCCTCATCCAAGTTTGATTTGCGCTACACTTGCTAGGAACTAAATGGGACCCGCTTCTTGTACGGTTGATAGAGCTTTAGCTGAGCGAAATGTTTTTGTTCCTGATTTCATAATAGCTTTTTTCCTTATTCAGACTGAAGTACAAAAGCATGTGGTGGTAATTAATGTGAGATCAACTTTCTTGACTTCTATCTCCAAAAGGCTAAGACGCCCTTTACTAGTCTTCAGAGGGACATCCTCACACTCAGAGTCTTTGATTATCTTCAGATGTTGCAGGCTTCAGAGATACTTTGGGTCTTCAATTATCTGAAGCACCTTGGATCTTCAAAGTCATCATGTGCTTCTGAACTCAGAACCTTCAAAACTTTGAATTCACTACTCACAATCCAACATAGCTATATACTCAAATTCTGTGGTTGAATCTGTGGTTGTATCCTGTTTGAAACTTTTTCAAACAACCACCCCTCCATTTAACATAAATACATACATCGACTGAGACTTATAGTCGTCCCTGTCAGATTGAAACTCACGTTGGTGCATCCCCTCATAGAGAGATCCTTCTCCATATTCCAAAAACATATCCTTAGTCATACGTAAGTACTTAAGGATAGTTTTAATGGCCATCCAGTGCTTCTCACCTGGGTCAGGTTGAAATTCTTCTCTTGATGCTCAATGCATGTGAGACGTCAGGTCAAGTGCATACCATAACATAGATGATGAATCCTATCGCTGAGGCATAGGGTATTCCATTCATGCATAGTCTCTCCTCTTGTATTCTCGGACACTTCGATTTAAAAAGGTTAATCCTATGAGATATTGGGAGATAACCCTTTCTTGACTGCTCAAGGTTAAATCTAGCTAAAACCGTATCTATATACGTAATTTGTGAAAGACCTAACAACCTTCTGGATATATCTTGGTAGATCTTTATACCAAGTATAAAAGCTGCTTCTCCAAGGTCTTTCATGGAGAACTTCTTTGACAACCATGACTTAACTATCTGAAGAAAAGGAACAACGTTTCTTATAAGCAATATGTCATCGACATATAATACAAGGAACACAATCGCACTCCCACTAGCCTTCTTATATACACAAGGCTCATTAGCATTTGACGTAAAACCAATTTCTCGGATTGTCTTGTCAAACCTAATATTCCAACTCCTTGATGCTTGCTTAAGTCCATAAATAGACTTCTGCAACTTGCATACTTTCGAGCCATCCTTAGAAGTAAAACCCTCGGGTTATGCCAGATACACATCCCTATCTAGATTCCCATTAAGTAATGTTGTTTTCACATCCATCTGCCAAATCTCAAAATTGTAATGAGCGGTGATGGCAAGGAGTATCCTAATACACTTTAGCATGGCCACCAGTGAAAAGGTTTCATCGTAGTCAATGCCTTCTTTTTTACTATAACCTTTTGCAACCAACCTTGCTTTATAGGTAATTATTTTACCATCCATACTAGTTTTCTTCTTGAAAACCCACTTGCATCCTATGGTCTTAATCCCACTTGGAGAATCAATCAAGCTCCATACTTAATTTTCGTACATGGAATCCATCTCTGACCTCATGGTTGCAAACCATTTGTTAGACTCTGAGCCTTCCATTGCCTCCTTGTAAGTTCTGGGCTCATTATCTTCCATAAGGATGAGATGTTTATCATCAGTGATGAGAAACTCGTATTGCTTGGGAGCGACTAGAGCCTGATTTGACCTATGCAATGTCAGTGTTATAATGGATTGTTATGCTTACACTTTCTTGTGAAACAGGTGTAGGAACAATCAATTGATTGTTTATTTGATCTTCTCGAGTGGTTAACTCAAAATTGTTCCCACTAGCTTTCGCAAGTATATGCTCTTTCTAAACTAATTGAGCATTTATGGAAATAAGGACATTTTATTCCTTGGGATCATAAAAGGTATACCCCATAGTCTCCTTAGGGTAACCTACAAATAGACACCTATCAGACTTAGCACCCAGCTTATTTTGAACTTATCCTTTTTACGTGAGCAGGACATCCCTAAACTCTCAGGTGAAGAAGTTTTGTTTGTTACCATACCACAATTCATATGGTGTTTGATAAACTAATCTAGAGGGAACTCTGTTTAGAATGTAAATAGTACTCTCAAGTGCATAACCCTAAAAGGATCTACTGAGTTCTGCTTGGCTCATCATAGATTGAACCATATCGAGTAGTGTTCAATTCCTCCTATCTAACATTCCATTATGCTTGGGTGTATAAAGAGGTCTCCATTGGGATAAAATACAATTATCCCTTAGATAATCCTAAAACTCTAAGCTTTAGTATTCACCACCTTGATCAGATCGAAGGGTCTTGATACTTTTCCCAAGCTGTTTCTGTACTTCGGTTTTGAACTCTTTAAATTTCTCAAAACTCTCAGACTTGTGCCTCATAAGGTACAGATAACCATATCACGAATGATTGTGGATAAAGGTTATGAAGCAGATGAAACCCTCGAGTGTCTTAACACTCATTAGACCACATACATCAGAATGTATTATTTCCTAGGTACTAGTGGCATGCTGACCCTTTCCTTTGAAAGGTTTCTTAGTCATCTTCCAATTTAAACAAGGTTTGCATGCACCATAGGATTCCCATTCTATTGGGCCCAAGTCACCACATTTGTGTAACTTAGTTAAGCAAGTCTCAGTTATATTGCCTAGATGACAATGCCATAAGTATGATGATTTCTCATTATATAATCTTGATTTCTTAACAATGTTCATATTTAGAATTTCAGTTTTAGTATCTAGAACATAAATTACATCAACAGATATTCCACAAGCGTAAAGAATATTATCACGTCGAATTTGATAATTATTATTGGAAAAGAAAATCTCAAATCCCTCTATTGCTAAAAGCGCAATAGAAATAATATTCTTAGTGATAGCAGGAATATAATAGTAATTGTTCAAAACTAAAACTAGGCCACTACGCAAACAAAGGCTATATGTCTCTACAACTGTTGTAGCAACCGGTGCTCCATTTCCAGCTCTTAGGTCCATTTCCCTCTTTTCAAGCCTTCTACTGTTTAGCAATCCTTGCATAGAAGTACAAATATGTGTACCACAACCAGTATCCAATACCCAAGTAGACTCATAGGAAACTATAGAGAAACTCTCTAGTATGAACATACCTCCATATATTCAAGCCACAACTATCATCATCTGATGAGCTTGTTTGAAGAGAAACATTTTCCTTCTTCAATTCTAACTTCCTCATGAGTTTTCTCTTGACTTTTAAACCTTTGAGTTTCTTCAACTTAATGTCCTTAGCATTTGCTTTCTCTTTCACTTTATTTCTAAATTCAATTTCATAAATCTCAAGCAAGTCCATAAGTTGGGTCAAGGTACAGTTAGGAGAATTCTCCTTGAGCATCTTTTTGAAGGAATTTATTTATAGGGTAATACCCTCAATACCAATTCCCTCAAAGACTGCTAACTGTACTCAACTCCCAGCTTTCTTAATTTTTCAGAATTATAATAAATAGTAATGGAAAACTCAATTGTTGAGGTGTTAGCCCCTAGACTTGTAGATAGGATGAATTTTTCAGGTTCATCCATCATAACAAGCTGCATAATCATAGACTCCAAGTCCATATTTTTGCAAAGATCCCTATACCTCGGAAACATAGTGTTGACCATGATGTTCTTTTTAAAATCATAGTCCCTTTTGTGCTTCTCGTACTTATCAATTTGATAAATGAAGGGATCTTCTCCATGGAGTTCGGGGTATGGATTATCTAGTACATAATCCAACCAAGGCTCTGTAGGAACCTCGTCACACACTCGAACCACTCATGACAATTATCTCCTTTGTAAAACTTATTGTCATCGGATTCATATTAGTGTTAGTGTTCTTATTTAACCTAAATATAAGATAGAATTTGTTTAGACATTAATATATGTACAAGAATTTAATATAAGGTCTTTAATTAAATACATAATTCCTACTATTTTCTCGACATTCAAATGGCCCCTTCTATTTTAATTTGGAAATTTGGTCCAACCAAATTTCCTTAGTAGGTAGCATCCCTAGCCACTCATCATGAGCCCCGCTATGGTAGGTCAAGCCATAACAAGATAACCATGGATGGAACCCATCCATTTGCATTTCATGAAATTACTAATCCTTTTGAGTTCTCTTCTCAAGACGTGCGTACCAATTGTACGACTCTTGAAATGTGTCTTCAATCTGGCATTAGCTCTAATGATATGGATAAATAACCCAATTTTGGTTAAGGCATTAACCCCATATAGTCTCATGACCATACATATGTTAAGGGAAAGCATGCTTTACATGTGTTTGCATCTGTTAATAAGGTTCGTATAATGACTTATGATGGGAAGACAATCTACTACCTTAATATTGTTGTAGGGATTTTATTGGTGTCACTGGTCTCACCCTAGTCTAGGTCTTATACGATGGATATGATTATGATTATAATAATTCCTGGGTATTTGGAATTATTAACTCTAAGGGAACATACTCAAGACAGATACATCATAATCATTCCATTACGTCAAAACTCCACATGTCATGAATAACAAACAAGGTCCATGTTTAAGTTCTTGCACCTATGTCTATAAGTTTTAATTTTACAACTTAAACCACATTTGTAAAACCATATGCGAAACCCAATTCCCATACTAGAAATCAACTAAGTCATAAAAGTCCCTTGGGTATTCTTGAACCTAATACCGATTGAAATTTCCAGGTAGGAGAGGCCCCCTTAAAGTGAATGAGTAGCCAAGTCCAAAAATTGCCAAAATATCCACGGGCACTTCGATTCATTGTACCATGAACAACTATGATTTAATGATTTCATTCTTTAATTGAGAGAAGTACGGGATGACCCTTAATTAAAGCATTTACACGTGTAGTAAAACATTACTAATTTTTATTCGATAGTCACCTAGATTAAGTTTGAACAAAACTTTAATCTAGTTATCACATCATTTTCTATAATAGGAATTAAAACCTAAGTCATGCATAGCATACTTTAATCAATTCATAGAAAATATCAATTTCAATATATTATAATCAATCATGCATATAGCATAAGGCCAGCTCTGATACCACTACTAGTTAATCAAGATAGTAATTGAACATGCCATATTGCAAGGTGAAATTTCAAAATTTAAAATTAACTTAAAAGGATCTCCTAAGCATGCCATGATTGATATAATCTAAGTTAAAACGTTTCATAGATGCCAATAGGTTTATAAAACTTATAAAAGAAATATAGCATCTAAGTTTAAACCATTACTAGTTGTTGCGTGCTTCTCTCTCTTTGGATGCAGTATTCCCTTAGAGCAATTTGGCATGATTTCGTTAGCACAAGCCTCCAAAATAGG
This sequence comes from Euphorbia schlechtendalii, assembly GCA_949673415.1. Classification (NCBI taxonomy): domain Eukaryota; kingdom Viridiplantae; phylum Streptophyta; class Magnoliopsida; order Malpighiales; family Euphorbiaceae; genus Euphorbia; species Euphorbia schlechtendalii. Next base: position 40,995 of record CATIWQ010417464.1, on the reverse strand, counting down.
ATAGCCTCTATGATTGATCCACAAGGATCTTTACTTGCCAAAAATTCGTTGAGGTAGAACCTGTTAGCAGATAGTAACTGCTAGACTGCTCGAAGATAAACTTGAAAAAATAAACTGAGAAAGCTCACTTCAAAATAAAAGAGCACTCTAAAGAATTCTTCGTTGATTAGAGAAACTCGTGGAGGATATCGCACGACTCATGAAGAAAGAGATGTCGAACTCACAGAGAAAGGCTGAGCTAAAGCATGGAATAATGAGAGAAGGGAGGCCTATTTATAGGGAGAGGGGGAGTTGTAGACTTCCCCTTAAATACTATGTGTAATGGGAATATTCCCATCCCACAATCGGGTCAACCGTACGTGTCCCTTAGACCCGCGGGCTAACCAGCGCGCTTGCCTCCACAAGGCGCTGGCTTGCATTGTGATGAAAGCTTAGGCTTGCGAGCCTTCCTCCAAGCCCAAGATTAAGGGCTTACACGTCATTCGTTGGCGGACTTCCACAGTTGCTCGCGCAAGCGCTACCATGGGAAGTGCTCTCGAGCTTGCAACCCGCTAGAGCGTGCAATTTTCCCTCTCAAAATGAGAAAAATTCCCTTACTCCACTCCGTGCGATTTTCCTATTTTCTCTTTTATTCCCTTTAAATATTAATTGGGTCCAACCAATTAATAATTCTTCTAACAAATTCGAAAACCAAACATTCTCGTTATAGACCCAATCTATAGGTTCTTTACTTAGTCCAATAACGACCCAATGTGTGTGACCTCATACGATCCCAAAGTATAGAGATGATAGAGGTGAACCTAAACTTGGCTTCCCATCCAGGAACCTTTAGGCTCGATGTTCTAGACTGATATGGAACCCGATAACTCTAGATGATCAAATGGGCTTTCTAACAAATGTGTATGATCGACTGATACTCAGAACTTCACATGCCTGTAACTTGATCTGGTTCTACTGTGGTAACTAATACAATACACTCCTTTCATCAGGTAAATTACCATCTGGTTTATCGACCTCGGATTAAGTGTTAGCTCATGTAATAGCCGTAGCTATCCTGGATTTAGACTTGTTCACGAAGAACACCACTTGGCATAATGTATCAAGATTAACTAGAAACCCATTCTATCAATCTTATACTCTGATCAAAGGTTTATGAGTGTGTCTCTTCAACAAGGGGTCCTAAGGTACAACTCCCATTATATGACTATATTAGGAGTGATGGATCTCATATTAACTACTAGACTTACCAACATGTGATCATCACTATACCTGAAGTCACCCATGTCATCATGATCACAAGGGCATGAATAAGTATGACTCAAAATACAGTAACTCCTACATAAGGTAACTAGTATCTCAGGTCTGAGGATACTTGTACTGCTACTGTAATAAGACATGACACTAACACATGTATATAGTAATTTTCGAGTGTCTGTCTTATAGCGATCTCCAATGTATTACTCAAATACATTCATGTGTTAACTCAAGGTACCACCTTCAGCTTATGAGATTGGCTGCTTGGATCTAATCCAAGGAGTAAGCCTACACATGCTATTCTATCCACTTCATTGATGTCCAGTCTCAATGAAACTATGACTAGGGCTATTTAGACTATTAATAGTAACACGTATAAGCAGTTCTCACCCCACATAGCTCCTGCAATGTCCTTGCACTTTTACTCTATGAAGTAGTCATGGACTTTATGTTATCAATGAGCATATATATATATATATGCCTTAATTATTATTAATAATAATCTGAAACAGTTTGTACATTATAACTAATTAAGATATATTATCCTAATTGCCTTTAGGATATACATATGTCTAACACCTGCCACATATAAACTCTACACCCTGAGTGACAAAGAACTACCAAGGACATGAAACATCTCCAACCTTAGGCCATACTTCAACAAAAACAATTCATAAGGGAATTTAGGCGGCCACAGTCTTTCCTTTTTAAGGAATTTTTCCCACTGGCTTTTTTCCTTAAGAAGTTTTTAATGAGGCTGAGCCCCTAAGATGAATTTAGAGCAAGATGCATAGAATTCCCAGATGTAATGTTCCCATTAATATAATGAATACAGTTCATTTCAATCGTGCAAGTATTGATTACACTTTATGATTGCATACACATAAAATCACTCCTAATATAGGACATCAACGCACTATAAAATCATGGTGGCAATAATGCGTAAGGCCTATGCGCTATAGAATCAAGGTGGTAATAATGCATAAGGCCTATGCACTATATAACATCAAGATAGAAATAATGCATAAGGCCTATGCACTATAAAAATCAAGGAACAAATAATGCGTAAGGCATATATGCTACAAAAATCAAGGCGGCGACAAAAAGCATAAGACCTACACACTGTAACATAAAAAATCGCTGAAGGTACAAGACTCAAAAAGTTAAAACAATTAGCTATAGCATTCAACAAGTCCTAGTCAAAATAAATATCTAGGCAGTAATAAATAAAGTAAAACTGCAAACATCATTTTCACCAACATAAATATGCTAATATTAGAATAGCATGTTCTCCAAGTATCAAAACAACATTCATTAAAAGCCACAAAAGGGCTGAAGAAGTTGTACTAATTCATTAAGCTATACTAAGATTGGCTATTGGCAGCATCATGAGAAGAAGGAACTTTTTCTTGAGGACACTCCCCCTGTACATCTTTATTCGCTTCATCCACTCCAGCATCCTTTGCAACTTCAAGATTTTCACCTTCCTCAGATTCTGCATACTCCAACTCAACATCCACCAAGAAAGGGTAAGGCACATATCAAGGAAGCTCTCCGAGATACCCGAAGGAATCTCTTGGCAACCTTAAATCAATCGAATGCCAAACAACTACCCAGTCATTACCACCTTCTTCATGCTATCTATATACTTAGAGATGCCTTTCTCATATACTTCAATTTCATCTTTCTACTTTTGGATTAAAGCTTTGGAGTCCTAGTTCTCAAGGCGAGCCACTTCCTCAACCCTCTTCAACTGACTCTTCAGCATCTCTATCCTCTTCTTCAAGGGAAAAACCTCCTTAATCAATCAAATGTTCACTCGGGTGGCAACATCCAAACTTTGTTCCACCCAACCCGAGTGAATTCCTTTTCGACTAATATCAGCCGCTTGACTAGCAATATACCAAGGTATAATAAACTTAGGAGATTTTCAAAGAAAGACACAAGAATGAAATTAGAAAAATCTAAATCATTGAAGCTACTATTAGAAGGGCTTTAGCGGTGCCTAAAGCAAATCCCCCTCTACCGCTGGCACCTCCTTAAGAAGAGGTAAGGATAACAAGATATCTTACTGCACTGGGGCAACACAAAAAGAGAGGATGAAGAACCCACCAAACCGATCAATGATTCCTTCCAATCCTCGGGGTTAAACTTCTTGGCAACGATATCACCCATGCAAGGTGGAGATTGAAGCTGATTTGCCAGCTACAACATAAATCATTACATAAGTTTCAAAGGCAAATAAAAACACATTAGACTAAGGTAAAATCTTACAGAGTCTAACTGTTGCCTCTTAGCCGATCAAGAAGACCTAACTTGCATCCTCCTTGCTCTTCCTCTTCCTCCTTTCAATAGCTCTAGTGCTTCGCCCTAGACTTGGATTATTAGATGCCACTATCATTTCAGGCTTATCATTGGAATTAACCTATTTTGGATCCTTGGGCCATTTGCTACAAGGGATGAAAATGCCACCTCCTGATCAGGAAGGTTAACCACCCTGAAAATAAATATACAAAAGGAAGAATAATAAACATACCTGGCAATACATCAGAACAACGATAATAAATAAATTTTCTGAACTAGGCGACCCAAGACTAATTATTCAAAGATCATTTTTCAATGAAAATGTTATACTATGACATCACCACATGCCCAGCTGAAGACCCCTGAAAATATATACTATATCTTTCCTATTTCCTAGCTTATAGGGTGGCGGCAAAATAAAATTCCAGGCGGTAGGGAAGGTGTGCACCCCATCCTTAACCTTTACGAAAAATAAGTATTCCTTGAAACGCTTCACGGAATCCTCCTTATGCGTGAATTTATAATAACCCACCTTGTGAACAACAGTAATCTGATCTTCATTCATAGTCCACTTATAAGACGCCACCCGCCTAAAAAAATCAGTGTGGAATTGAAGACCTAATCCCTCAAAAATTTTATAATGACCCACGAGGTCTATCCAGGTGTTAGGGTGGATTTGGGTGGGGCAAACATTCTATGTGGTTAGTAAATCGTAGATACCAATAGGAAGAGTATATACAAAACCAGACCAAAGAAAGTTGATGTAGATGCTAAAATAAGCCTCAAGCGGAAGATGAACGCATTGGTCCCTTGATGGAAAGATAATGTCACAACTACGCAACCACTCAAAAGTTTCTACGTTAAACTCATAATCCCAAAGACATTGAACAAAAACAATTTCCAAAATCCAAGGCGTATGGTTCCTCACTACTAGTGGTGCATCAGGTTTGTGCATGGCCACATTCTTCCTCATGGGTCGCTTTGAGGCTCTCTTACACCTCCTTCCATGAGGAGGAGGTGGTGGATGCGATTCAGTCATTGGTCTAGTGACTGGTATGCCATACATTTCATCATCTATCCTAGCGAATCCCTCCTCCATGGAACTGGAAGCCAAAGCGGCCTTGGAGCTCTTTGATCTCTGTTCGCTCAGCGAGTGTTGATCCAAGTCAGACATCCTAGGTAGAGGGATATGGTTAATACAATCTATGCTAATAGACTGGAGTAAAAAATCTTGATATCTCTTGAAAAATTCATCATCCCGTCTATCTAGTTGGCTACTAGTAGACGATGAAGAGGCAGACATTATGGCACCTAAAGAATATCATAGGTGGGTCAGAAATAAAGATCCTAAAGTATCTATTATTTAATTCAAGGAGGTCACAAACAATAAAATCAACAAATTAATCTCATATTTGGATCAAAGCCATTACTAGGAAAATTTGATGGCTATTACATGTAGAAATTTCACTGATGTTCCACTATAACCAAATGATGCAAACAAAAAACAATACATTTGCAGTAGAACATGCAAAGATAAAGCGAAGAAATAAACAAATCTCTACCTCAAAGGAATTCATCACTAGCAAAAACATTACAAAATAACAATAGCAAATACAAAAAATATAAACATGGCAGAATCAAACAAAGTAAAAAAGAAAGTTATCAAACAAAGCCAAAAAAGTGAGTAACCAAATGAAGCAAATACATTTAACCCAAATCGATATTAGAAGAAAAAATGAAGAACATATGAAGAATAGCAGAATCATAACAGGAAACTTACTTGTTTTAATGCAAGTAATGTTGTGAATAAAAGAGATAATAGAAAATACAGACTCTAAGAAGTAAGGAATGAATTGAAAATCACCCGAGAAATGCCACTAGAGAAGAGAAGAATTTAAAAAGAGTAAAAGCGAAAATGAAGATAAAAAATCCTTATGTAAAGACTGAGAAGCTGAATGAAATGCCTCTTCAAATGTCCATGACATGGCACAATCGTAAACGAGGATTCAAATTTTGAAATTTTAAAAAATGAAAACGACATTAAAACCGCACATTAAATAGAAGTTGACGTGCTAGAAGACTCTAGGGAAAATCACCCAAATTAGGCGGATGAATTTGAAGACCTAAAAGAACTTCACACACTTACGAGGGGACTTCTGATAGCTAAGTCAAATATAACTAAGCATATGCCTACCACACGAAGACCGCTCAGATAGATTATATCTGCCTCAAGAACCGAGAAGACCAAGTCTCCCCCATATCTCGTTCAAATAGATGACCTAAGAGGAAAACAAGTCAAGGCATTGGTTGGTCTGGCTTACGCGAAGATCGAGTCTTATTGAGACTCTATCCCTATGATGACTCCTACTGGTTAGAACACTCATTTACAACATACTTTAAGAGTTTTAGTTGAATATAACTCACTTTCCTACTTAACCTAGAAGACGTTTGGAGCCAATAAAAAGACCCATTGGATCACCATTAAGAGGTACACAATTCTAAATACTCAAACTAATATACAAACTTACCACCTCTTTAAATCCTTTGCTAACATAAGCATCGGAGTGGCTACGCCAATCACTCGGCTAGCTCCCTAAGCAACGTTTGTTATTCTGTGTAGGCACCCTGACCACTATGAGCGATGCTTGCAGCCTCGATATCTCAGAAATGTTAACAATAAGTGCTTCACTTATTGATAAATAATTCATATATAATTACATTGATAACTTTAAGACCTTTATGGTTATCAAGATATATTCTCAGGATGCCTAGCCCCATACTATTACATGCTGTCAATTCACTAATAACTGGTATAAAATAACAAATATTAAAAATGAGATTGTATATAAAATGTGTGTTCAACACCTAAAAATTTACCTATTCAGAGAGAGGTGAAGTTAAGTAAAATGTAGAACCCTATCCGCCACCCCTTCCCTAGCCACCATCAACAACCAAAACCACACCTGGTCAAACCCATATTGACAATAAACACCCTCACCCTTCTTAGCCTTACCGATCCTTCCCCACAACCCAAAACTAATCACCTATCAGCCACCCCCCAAACACAATCATTAGTTGAATCCTAGCCCCTAGTTAACGATACTCAGATTTACTTTGAGAATTTTCTAAAATCTCAGGATAAGAACATAATGAAAATCATTTTCTTGAAGTTTGGTGTGATTGGTCGAGTGTATGTCATGTCGAAAAGGAATGCTCAGAATTATTGCTTTGGTTTTCTATCTTTGGAGGGTCAATTCTAATTCATGAAGGGCTCTAGCATCTTAAAGCTATTATGATCAGTAGATTTAGGCTTCATGCCTACAAAGTAAGATACGGGAAACAGGATCATATACTTACCCATGCATGTGAGCTGCCCAAACCGAGAAGCCATGCAAATTCAGATGTTTCGGGTGCAAGTAAGGGTAAATTTTGTGTTAATTCACCAAGTGAAACATGTTCGTATACTCAAGTGTGGAATATTAGCCTCATCCAGGATATCTTCTCTATTGTTTGGGATTGAAACTTTATGGTAAATTTCATTGCTCCGGCAAGTGATGACTTGGTGGTGATCTCGTTTCACTCAAATGATGCTTTAAAAGGTTTCTTAGAAGGAGATTAGAGGTCCCTTTATGACTTATTTACAGAGGTATTCCCGTTCTCATCGAACTTTATTCCCCAAGAGAAACTGTGTAATGTGGATTTCTTTAGATTGTTGCATGCTATCGTTACGGAGGTCTTGATCAAAGAAGTGGCAGCTGTAATAGTGAAGTTGATCTCTATTGATTATAATTTTAAAAAGAAAAAGTAACTAGACGTTATTTCTTGCATTATGAGTGTATTGTTAAGTGTTATGGAGAAGAAGATTAATATGTTGATTGGGGGAATTTGTTTCGGTATTATAGCTGTAATTTGGAAGCTCACTACTTGCTGAAATTGCCCGGATTTGAGATTAAAAGCACAAGTTTAGAGGATGAATCCAATTCAGAGCATGATGTTGGCTCTCTCCATGCACCCCAAGAGCTGGAAACCATATCAGCCTTTGTTTTAAGATGTGGGCAGGTCTTGGTGGTAGATCACTCCCTGTAGAGATTAGGTTCGGGAGATAGCATAGTTCCATCTCTGGTTGTTGGATCACTACTGGGCTCGGCTTCGGGAGACAACCTACTTGACGGTGTAAAAGTAGTTCAGTCTCTAGTTGTTGGAATAGGTAGTCTAGAATCCATGACTATTCAGGGGTCCAATTTCTCAAATTCTAGCTCATCGGGACCGGACATTGCAAACATGAATAGAATCTTTTCGACCAGCATAACTAACAACCTAATGAAGCCCTTCTTACATGGTCCAATGGATTTAAATTGGGACTCTTTAAAGAATGTTCGAAGGTGTTAGTTTTACAGGAAATCCAAAGCCGTGTGGTGGCCTGATAGAGTTTCTCTTCTAAGGTTTATCTCTTTTTATCATGTAGTTATCTTTTGTAAGTTGGAGTTATCATGAGGGATTAATGAATAGTTTAAAGCAATGTTTTATCTTATCTTATACTCAGAAATCTAATTTACATTTCATGGTATTAATTGAAACCAAAGTTGAGTCAATCGGGGATGTTTCTTTTCAAAAGTTATGGGGCTACAATGATTTTGATGCATGTTATGTTAGTTCTCAAGAATTATTGGGGGGTTTATCAATTTCATGGAATTCTACTTTGTTACATGGTTTGTTATATGCATCCTCTCCTCATTAGATTATTACTCACTTTTCATAATCTCTTTTGGATTTTTATGTTATTGCACTTTATAGCTTTATGGATTGGAATGAAAGGAAGTCAATGTGGTTGGAATTAACACCTATTATTTGTGCTTTAGAAAATGTCATTGTTTGTGGTGATTTCAATGAGGTTCTATTTGATAATGAAAGATCGAGTGGGCTGATTTCCCCATCTTTGCCGAGCTTTAGAGATTTTATTAATGATAGTGAGCTTATTGACATCCCTATGGAGGTGAGAGATTACACTTAGCACAACCAAGATCATTTTCTCGCATCGATAGAGTATTGGTTAATTGTGGCATTCTTGATCGTTGGGTGAGATTATTTATTAAACCTGATTAGACACTTTCGGATTACTTTCCTATCCTTTTTTAAAGTCAACCGCCTATTCCTTTGGGTTCGAAACCATTTAAATCTCTCAATTATTTGTGGAAATTAAACTATTTTCTCCCATTTATTTGAAGTACGTGGGCTTCGATCTATAGAAAGAATGGCGCCTGGGATTTTAATTTCCAATTGGGTCTTTTGGGGAAAGCAATTAAACCGTGGCATGTGTTACATTTTGGGAACTTAGAACAAAAAATTTTGGAGTTTGAAACCAAAGTTTTAGCATTGACTAACAATGAGGTAGCGCGTCCTTTGAGTGCTTCAGCTATACCAGAATTAAATAAGACAAAATCAGACTTAGCCCAATGTTGACTTTACTTGGAAAGTGTTAGACACCAACAATCACGAGTAAATGGTCCCTCTTAGATGACAACAATATGAGATTCTTCTATCGAACAGCTTCACCCCACTTTAGGCATAATCTTTTAACTTTCCTTGAGTTAAATGGGTCAATCACTTTCGATTTCCAAGAAATTGGCTCGATAATCAACTCATTTTATTTAGAACTATTTGCAACCCCATTAGTGGTTCATTTCTCTCTTCGTAAGTTGGAATTCAATCAGATTTCAGTAGATTATAATCGTGATTTACTAAAGTCTTTTTTGGAGAAGGAAATTTGGGACTCGGTTTGCGCTTGTCATGAGAATAAGTACCAGGGGCCAGATGGATTCAATAATTTCTTCTATAAACGTGCTTGAGACCTCTTTAAGCAAGAATTTTTGCTTCTCTTCAATCGCTTCCATAAAACCAAGCCCCAATGTAAGTTAAATTCAGGCATAAAATCCTAATGCCCACATCAACATTGCAATGTCGGTGTCGACATTGGATAACATCGGTGTGGGAGTTGCTATGCCCACACCGATGTTGACAAGACAACAATAAAATGTGTAATTATTTTGTGGGTTTTGAGAATCTAATAGTCTCTCTAGGCCCCTTACACCTTAGGTTGACATAAGCTATACTCCCTATACTATACGGTGGCTAGAAATGGCCCTCTATATTGATGGATGGGACATGAGTGGAGGTGAAGAAAAGGGAAAAGTAAAAGGCTAATGAGTAAGCTTTCTTACTTTGGATTGAGGGGAGCTCATATAAATAAAAAAAGGTAGTAAAGAGAAGGGGAGAGAGAGGATATTTTCATGCACATAGAGTGCAAGCGAGAGAGTTCTATCAAAAGGCTAAAAAACTTGAGAGAGAAAAAACTTGTGTTCTTGAGTGTTATAAGTAGTTCTTGAGTGAAAAATCAAGTCTAAAACATCCAACTACTTGGGATTTCAGTAATTTATTTTAATTTCATGCAAATTGCATGAACTTGGATCTCTGAAATTTATTTATTCATCTTTTAAGCAATCTTGAAGTTTAGTCACATTTAAAAAAGTTTGAGGCTTAGAAAAAAACTAAGCAAACTTGAGTTTAGAAGAAACATTTCTTCTAGTTCATTTTTATGCACCTTATGAGAAAGTTGAATCCTTGAGGATTTATCTTTGGAACATAATCTCAGGGGTTCAAAGCTAGGACTACCACTATCTTTCATCTACCATTCGCTTACTACACCATTTGGGACATTTTCCTTTGATTCGGAGTGGAATGAAAACTCTATTCAAAGGATTTTTGACATCAACATAACCAACCAACAAAAAGAAACAAGGACGGCTTCTTGGAGGACTTCAACAACCTTGAAGAACCACAAGTACGGGGTAAGCCTCTGAGTTCCTAGAGTCTGGGCTTTTATTTACATGCTTGTTTGTTGCATGATATGTTTTCGATTATATTTATTTTCATGTATCAAACAATTTTTTTATTTTAAATTTTATTTTCAACAATTTATATAATTCTATTAAAACAGGAAAATCTCCACATCATGAGGTTTTTGAAATGATAAAGATCGCTAAAACGGATAAGTATTTTAAAAGTTATGAATTTTCAAAGTTTTGTACAAATTTATTTAGGTTTCTTAGGTAGAATGTTATTGTATTCATTTATGGGTTTGATGAAGATTATTCTCATTTATTTTGTCATTTTTATTATATTTCTTAGATCATGATGTTTTAGAATGATAAAGATCTCTTAAAATAGATAAGTATAAACAAAGTTATGATTTTCAAAGTTAAATAAAATTACGGTTCTCGATTTTTGACAACGTGGATTGTTTGATATTTTTCTGTGTAAATTTTTTGTAAAGTTGATTCTATCACTTTCAATATGTTAAACTTGAATTCAATAACTATAGTGAAAAGTATGGTTTTCGAAAGTTTTGGTCTTTGTCTTTGTTGTTTTCTTGTTTTTTTCATTGCTTTTCTGCAGGTCTGGATCCTCTACCTTGGTAACGACATTGTAAAAGTTAGTGTTGTCATTGAGGCAATGTCACTACTAATCTTACCAACATTAGTACCGATCTCCCCCTAACAGATTCACATATTTGTTTCGTTTCACTCTGTTTCATCACGAAATGACTCGCCGAGACCTCTCTAGATTGAAAATGAACCATTTGTTGTAATCAACTTATACACAGAGCTAGATCATTTAAAATTTATACATGATATTTTGAAGTGTTAATATGTGGATTAATGTTTGGAGTGGGAATGGAAACGCTTCAGGTCTTCCATATTGATATCGCTCTTAACAGGGAAGTCGGTAACGATATGGATGACATCCTTACCGTTGTTAACTCAAATAGTAGCTATGTCATGTATGTTTGACCTAGACTTATATTTCTATGTTATTTTAGGTCATCCAACAAAGGGAACTTGTGTTCCATGATAACATACCCAACAAAGTTCACATACGACATTTTCGCTAATAAAATGAGCCACATACTTATACATAAAAAAATGAACCATTTTATATAATAAGAACCTTGAGTCTTTCAACACTTTTAAATTAACCACATGGGTATTACAAATACCAAAATCGAACATAATTAGTACACATGTACATATTTGTGCTATGAAATATCTCATGTTCTAACTTTTGTCGATGTAGGTAGATTAGGTTAGATGTATGTTAGGATTTATCTTTCCTTAGGGTATTGCAAAATATATTGATATATTTGTAGATCTCATGTATTTTAGGCAATATGTATCCTCCATCCCAATGTGTAAATAATCCTCCCTACACTAGGTGTACTTACTTTCTTATGTGTTTACTTTTCAAACTTATTTATTGCTTTTCTGCATGAGCGCTAAAATATATATTCCAAAATGACTTAGAATACAATATCATGATATTGGAACATGGTACCGCTTAATATGACTTAAATAACGATGAAAGAAGTAACTCATCCGGACTGAAATCTCTATACATCTGTATCATTTAGGATTAACGTGTTGAGGTTATATCGAATTTCCTAAAAGAGCTTATCCGAGTGGCGGCTCTGTATAACATAGGCTAGAGGTTTAGGCCTCGAGTCTTTAAAATTTACCCCACACCGATAACCAATTTTCGAAAACCCCATGCCTCATATAATGGTGTTGGCGCCTCACGACTACTGCGCGGGCAGAACGTCGTTCGCTCACACATGTGTTACTATGAAAAGTCTAAATATCCCTTGTCATAGTTTTATTGAGATTAGACATCAATGAAGCAAACACACTAGCATGTGTAGGCTTACTCCTTGGGTTTGATCCAAGAAGCCAATCTCACAAGCTAAAGGTGGTACCTTGAGTGAACACATGAATGTATTCGGGTAATTTATTGGAGATCGTTATAAGATAGACACCCAGAAAGAACTATACTCATGTGTTGGTGTTATGTCTTATGACTATAGCAATAGGATTATCCTCAAACTTGAGATATTGGTTACCTTACATGGGAGTAATTATACTTTGGGTCATACTTATTCATACTCTAGTGATCAGGATGACACTGGCGATTATGGTTATAGGGATGATCATTCGTTGGTAAGCCATGTAGTCAAGATGGGATCCATTTCTCCTGATATAGTGAAATAATTGGAGTTTTTCCTTAAGACCTCTTATTGAAGTGAAACACTCATAAGCCTTCGATCAAAGTATGAGATTGATAGAACGGGTTTTTAGTAAATCTCTATAAATAAAGGTGAGTTGTTTTCTTCATGAATAAGTTTAATTAAGGATAGCTACGATTATAACATGAGCTAACACTTAATACTAGATCGATAAACTGGATAATACTTAACTGGATGGAAGGAATGTATTTTACTAGTTACTATTGCAAAATCAGATCAAGTCACAAGCACATGACGTTTTGAGTATCGAGGGATCATATGTCTTTGCTAGAAAGCCCATTTAATCATCTAGAGTTATCATGTTCCATATCGATCTGGAACACTGAGCCTAAAGGTACCCTGATGGGAAGCCAAGTTTAGGTTAACTTGTAGCGACTCCATACTTTGGGATCCTATGAGGTTACACACATTGGGTCTTAGCTAGACTAAGTGAAGAACTTATAGACAAGGTATATACAAAAAATATAAGGGAAAGTCAAACTCATTGGATAAATTATATTGTTAGAAAAAATAATAATTAAAAGATGAATTGGTGAAAATTATGCAGAGAAAAATGAAAAGTTTTCCATTTTGCAAGAGGGTCTCGTGAACACGGGTTGTTCATGGGTGGAGCCTACATAGCAGCCTCGCGAGCAATAGAAGGGTATTCGTGGGCCACCGGCATGTGGTAGCACATGCCAATGGGTTACAAACCTGAAAGTCCTGGGCAACGGTTGCATAGGCCTACAGTGCAGGCCCACCGATATAACCTACAAGTAGGATGTATGCACGCAAGTCAGAATTGCAAAGCTTGAAGCCCCACGGGTAGCGTGCATGATGTGGGATGGGAAATCCCATCCCACATTACTAAATGAGAAGCATTTGATGCTCCCCTTTCCCCATAAAAGGAGCTCCACCTCCTCCTTATTCTGTACATCAGGTCAGCCTTTCCTTCTAAGTTTTGACTTCTTACTTTATGATTTTTTTCAAGATCCTCCACGATTTTCTCCTCTTTCAAAAGAATTCTTTTAAAGGCTTATTCCTATTTTGGAAAGAGCCTTCTTAGTTATATTTTGAAGTTGGTCTACAACAGTCTAGCAACTGCTTGTTAACTGACAAGTTCTTCCTCTATGTGAGGTTTGGTTGGTGGCGGTCTATGTCGATTACTCATATAGGACATTCTAGTTTGAAAGCTTGTGCTAACGTAGTGCTGTCTGATTATTCTAAGGGAGCATTGAACCAAAGGAAGGGCACACATCAAATGTTAATTCTCTTATCTTAGATGCTCAGTTTCAAATATTAAGTTTTATAGACCTATAAGCATATAAAAAATGTTTCAATTTAGATTATGTTAATCAAGTAAGGCTTAGGAGATTCTTTAAAGTAACTCCAATGGTTCCCCAATTTGGAGAATTCCTCAAATTGGGGAATAAATATGGGGAATGGTCAAGTCTAACTATTCTCTATACGGTATATCCCTAAAATGTGGTTCCTCATTTATGAGGAATTGTTCATTCCCTATTTTGAGGGATTGAAGAAAATATTAATACGTTTTGGGGAATTGAATAAAATAGTATTACTTTTTGCGTTTTTATTATTTTTATTTTTGTTTTGTTATTCTTTTTGTTAGTTTAATAATAAAATATTATGATTTTAAAGTCAATTTGATTTGTAGAGTGGAAAATGGGGAAAATGGTTGGAGAAAAAACATTATAGATCCTCCAAAATAAAGTTTGGGGAATGAAAAATGTGGAAAATGGTTGGACTTGCTCTTAGTCTTAATATTATGTTTTGAAATTCTGCCGTGCAAGTTTGCATTTTCAATAACATCCTTAATTAACCATCAATGAAGTGGTCTCCAATCTAGCTAGGATCGGTCCTCACAACTCCCATACATAGAAAATTCTCCACTAGTCCAATGGCCATAGGTGAAACTCCCTAGGACATGCTAGCAAAGGCAGAAATGCGTCTAAAAGGGGTGATGCTACCTACTCCGCTATGAACTCCGATATGATCAATAAGACCACCATAATGTCCAAGAAATGTGATGTCTCAAATCAGCTAGGAACCAATCTAAGCCTCGGAAGTCTCCAATCTCAGATGATGAGATAAGAAATGATCAGTGGAGTCTAAGTTCCACAACTCTTTTAATGAGTTCGTAGCTCTAAATCAATAACTCGGCACTATGATAGTAAATAATTAGGGAAAGGGTTTCCCAAGATGGCCTGGTACTCCTCAATGATGGGGTATAACTCCTTAGTTAAAAAGAGGAAGATAGGATCTAAGGGATCCCAAAATGTGAGCATCGTGCGAATAAATGCTGTGTTAGTGGGGTGAAAAGTATGACACTGAATCCCCCATAACAAAAAAATCTCCAATTTTATCTAATTCAGATTTTTGAGTGTGTCTAAAAAGGACCTAAGTAAGGTATTGTGGTTTTATATGTTGGCAAATAACGAAAGAATCAAAGAAATCAAGCAAAAATAGTAAAAGCTAAAAAATGCCTGGTAACAAACACCGACACCGGTCCTCCAAGTCAGCGTCGATCTATCTAGCTAGGGTAGTATCGGTCTATATTAGTAGACCAGGCCATCCCAAAGGCCAGCGTAGGCCTAGCTTGCCTGGTCTACCCCGTTTTGCCTCTTTTCTCCGCCTTTTCCAGCTCTAAACCTGCCAAAACATCCAAATATATAATTTTCAACTCCACCAAGCATTATGGGAATCCAAAAATGGGAGAAAAGGGTTATTCACATATATAAAAAGCTCTAGGGTAAAAGAAAAAATTCATAAAAGTGTGCAAAATTTTATTTTTAAGGCATCAAGTGTACGGGATTATAGCCCAGCAAAAATATTCAAAAACATAAAAGAAGTGTAAGAAAGAACAAGGGCTAGCATCTCCATGGTCATCCTTAGTTGCCTTAACATCATCAACCCTCTCATCGTGCAAAGGAGATAGCCTGACCAATTGTGAGTGAATGGCGTTTCTACCCTACCGACCGTCGCGAGGTGTCGACCCTGTGAAGTCGGGAATGGGGATTTTGAAAACCAAAAACAAGCATGAAAAGTTTGGAAAGACTTGAGGACTAAAATTATCACCTACGTTGTTACTGAGTCATCACCAAGATCAGTTCTTCTAAGAAATACTATGTAGCCTAGATTAGTTCAGCCCAAACCACAATGTAATAAAGAGATTTGGGTCAAGATGAGTTACCTACTTCGTCGTTATTTGAGTATTAATATTCGCCACTTTTCTACTGATAAGTTTAATCAATAATGGTTCCAAAATCTCATGAACTATTGACTAATAACTGCACCAAAAACTTGTTCACAAATGAATGTAGGTGTTGTCAATACCTCTTATCACATAGAAAAATGATGATAACTACAAGTATACAGTTGCGATGTAGTTATAAAAGATATCGAACCCACAGGGAAGGAACCAGGTCTAAAGATATGGAAGGGAAAGATAAAAATAAGGAAATAAAAGTAGAATTGATATTTTTGGATAGGAAGATTAGAATGAAAAGTTGAGTAGATATAGATGTGACAGATTAGAGATTCTAAATAAATAGATTTTCACTACGAACAAGTATAGCAAAGAAAACATGCAAGATCAATGAAGATGTTACAACACATTAGACTAATCTAACAAACTGGTTCAACATACTCAGATGTTCAATAATTCACTGCAGAGAAATACATGAAATAACTTTTCTAAACCTAGCGTAAACGAGATAAGACTGTTATATAAACCTGGACAACATCAATACTATACTTAGTACGGGTCGCTCTCACATAGTTACATTTAGCAAGTTACCATTCCAAAAATGTTGGCTCACTAAATAGTGTTATATCACAGATCCAGTGATTATACACGATATTGTTAACCCCGAAACTACTCTTAAAATTAACGCTAACGCATATAACTTGATTAACATAAAAGACTTAGCATGAAATACACATTATGACACATAGACATATCATAAACTTCGAAATCAAAAGTATAAGTAGAAAGAAAAGCAAAGTTGTAAGGTACGCAAGTGAAAGCTAAAGTTGATCAAACCATATCCACTCTTTAATGGGAGTCGTCAATTCCAGCAATTCCTGCGTCTGCTTTGAATTCAGTCTCAGCCCGTACAGAACCTCCGCTAGGATGCTATTCTTTGCGAATGTCGAATAAACAAATATTGAAGAACTAAAACTTTTATTGATAAGGGATTTGCAAGTACACTTATACAACAATCGCTCGAATACGTAGAGAAATCTAGTGATCGAAAGAGGATTTGAATCACTTAAACATTTTCTTGCTAACACTTTGGAACGTAGTGATTCTAACTACACACAAACTATATCTCTCACTTTTTTCTAATTCTAATGCCACCTTTGCACTCTGGTGTTGCATGAAATTGTTGAGGATTTGGAGTCCTATTTATAGAGTTTGAAGGGTTGCGCCTATCCAAACGAAGAGTCACATCCATTGGTGAAAGATTGCATCTCTTCAATGTGATTGGTTGAGAGGTTTTGATTCAATCCATAATGGATAGGCACCTTTTCATGATTGGTTAGCTCTTGATAAGTGTCTTTTTATTGGTAGTTGATGGCGGTTGATCATGCTTATCTAGTGGTTGGTAGTTAAGAAGATAATACCAGAAAACCATCCATGTCGCGACTGTGAACCTTTGATTGGCAGATTTCTTTTTATGAAGTGAACATGTCGCGATCGCGAGGTATTGTCATGACCGTGAATTGAATTTTCTTTAGAAATCTCCTTGTAACTTCACCGATCTTTGACAGCTTCAATTCTAAGCCAAATCTTCAAGTTCCACGCATCATTTTGCACCTTTTTCACTCTTTTTTCATAGAATTCCACTTTAGTTCATTTTATTCCCAGGATTTACCTAGTATCTACATTTGCATAAAAAACAACTACATACCACGTGATATATTTTATATGAAATATAAAAATGACTAAAACTATAGTGTTTATTGTATAAAATTATAATGATAATAAGTGTAATTATACACTTATTAATGAGAGCGACCCGTACTAAGTATAGCATTATTTTTATCCAGGTTTTTATAAGTGCCATAATTCATTTACCCTAGATTTAGAAAAGTCATTTCATGTGTTGTGAGGTGTTTGAGCATCTAGAACCGTGTTTGTTAAAGTTATCTAGTGTATGAAATATTCTTGATGATTTTGCATGTTTTTCTCTACTATACTTATTCTTAGAGAATATCTATATAGTTTACATCTTCTCTAATCTGTTCATGCATCTGTCTATTCATCAGTCTACCATCCAAACCCTTATCTTATTTCTTTTGTTCCGTAACTCTAGTTGATCCTTAGAACCGAATTTCTTCCCTGTGGGATTGATATCTTTTAAAACTACATCGCAACTGTATACTTGCAGTTAACATCATTTTTCTATTTGATATGCTGTACTGACAACACCTGCTCATATTTAGAACTTTTATATTATCAGTAGAAAAGTGGCGAACAAGTTTTTGACACCGTTGCAGGGGATAAGTCTTTCGGAATGAGTATAGCCAAAATCTTGTGAACATTATCCGCGCCTCCTTTTCTGATATCGTTGCTGTCCCGAAATTGTTCATCTCTAGTTCCTCAGGTCCATATATCCCCAATATGAACCGATTGATTATTCAATCCTAAGCGAAAAAGGCTAAGCGAAGCGCATCTCACTTGGTCAGATGGATTCGAGTTGGGTTTGTTTAAGGAGAGTTCGAAGATGTTGGTTTTGGAGGCGATTCAGAATTGAATTGATGCATAAGCAAGGTTTTTTTTATCAAGGCTTAATTTTTATCCATGTCGTTATCATTTTTAAGTTGGAATTATCGTGGAGGGTTGTCGAACCACATAAAGCAATAATTTATTCTTTCATGTATCCATAAATTCAACTTGCAATTTATTATTTTCCTTGAGACCAAAGTAGAATCGATCTCGGATACTACTCTTCGGAGGCTATGGGGTCATAATGATTTTGAATTCCATTGCATTAGCTAGCAAGGCTTATCGGGAGGCATTGCTATTTCTTGGAATCGTGTTCTTTTGATGGGGTTCAAATTGCATCCTCTTCATGTTGGATTATCATGCATTTCACCTCAAGCTCTTTGAATTTTCATGTTGTGGCATTATATGGGTCTACGGATTGGAATGAGAAAAGTCTAATGTGGTAAGAATTAGTCCCAATTATTGTTGAACTCAAGAATGTTCTAGTGCATGTGGTGATTTTAACAAGGTACTTCATGGAAATGAACAGTCAAGTGGCTTGACTTCATCATCTTTGTCAAGCTTTCATGGATTTATCAACAATTGTGATCTAC
Source organism: Euphorbia schlechtendalii (assembly GCA_949673415.1). Lineage (NCBI taxonomy): Eukaryota > Viridiplantae > Streptophyta > Magnoliopsida > Malpighiales > Euphorbiaceae > Euphorbia > Euphorbia schlechtendalii. Next base: position 21,980 of record CATIWQ010417464.1, on the reverse strand, counting down.
TTGATATTTTGCTTCAAGGTAGAGACTACACTTGGCAAAACGTGAGGTCATTTTCACTTATTGATAGGGTATTGGAATCTTGCGCAATCGCGGATCGTTGGCTGGAAATGTCAATTAGAGTTGTGGACACTTCTCTCTCCGACCACTTTCCAATTTTATTTCAAAGTCATTTGCATATATCTTCAGGACTAGGCCATTTTTATCCTTAAACTGTTGTTGGGACAATAGTTCCTTCCTTTCATACGTAAAAAATGGGCAGCGATTTGTAATTTTAACTGCAGCAGTGACTTCTCAACTCTGCTACGGTTATTAAGTAAAGAAATTCAACCATTGTATGCCTTGAATTTTGGATAAGTACAGTAGCAAATCAACAAGTTAGAGAGGCGAATTTTGGATATGATGGACAGTAGCAACATTCGGCCTCTCAAACATGATGTGGCGATCGAACTTATTTTGACCAAAAATAATCTTGCCTAACGGAGAATGCACCTTGAGAGCATCAGACATCAACAATATAGAGTCAAATGGACTCTTTTGGGAGACAACATCACAAGCTTCTTTCATAGGACAGCTTTTACACTTTCAGAATAATCACAAAACTTCTCTCGAATTGAGTGGATTGATCAATTTTGATATGGGGTTGATCTCTTTGGCTATTAATAAGTTCTATTCTTACCTCTTTTCAGCCCCAAGGTTAATTCCTTTCTCGCTACGCAAGCTCTTGTTCTCTCGGTTACAGTGACTCAAAACCAAAAATTGACAGTAGCGTTTTTGGAGAAAGAAGTATGGGAAGTAGTGTGTTCTTGTAATGATAATAAATCACCGGGACCGGATGGGTTTAATCATTTTTCCTACAAGAGAGCATGGGTTTTTTTAAAGGAGGACTTCATACAACTCTTAGGCAATTTCCATGAGATGTCGTTTCTCCCGGTCTCAATTAAAGCTTCGTACACAGTTCTAATCCCGATAGTTCTGGGAATTTGCGTCATTCAGAATATCAGACTTATAACATTAATTTATGGGGTTTATATAGTGGTTACGAAGATATTATCCTCACGCTTAAAAGAGGTTTTGCCATCTCTGATCTCGGGAAACCAATTTGCATTTGTCAAGGATTGGAGTATTCACAAATGCTCCTTTTTGGCGTTAGAGTTGATATATTCAGTTCATAAATGGTGCTGGGCGTGTTTTATCCTGAAATTGGACTTCCACAAGGCATTTGACAGTGTTTCATGGACATATATTGATGTGGTTCTAACTAAGATGGGGTTTTGTTATTAGTAGATTTTGTGGCTGAGGGGTTACCGTCACAACTCGACCATGTCTATTTTGCTCAATGGTAGTCCGACTGATCCAATTAGAATCCATATGGGTGTTAAACAAGTTGATCCCATATCTCCATTTATTTTCTACCTAGCAATTGAGGGGCTGAAGCAACTCATTGATACAAGTATTCGAGAGGGCCTTCTTCCGGGATTCAAAATCAAGGATGCCCTACCGGACATCTAATTATTGCAATTTGCAGATGACACAATTTGTTTCCTCATAGCGGATGTGTCTCTAATTCTGACTTTTATTAGAATTTTCCGTTGTTTTGAGCTTATTTTGAGTCTCCGGATTAATTATCACAAGAGCTCTCTCCTCAGTATTAATGTGGAGGATGCCACTCTACACTTAGGTGCTTCAAGGCTCGACTGTAAGTTAGAGAAGTTTCCGATTTCTTACCTTGGGACTCCACTATGTTACAAGTGTTTGAATAACGGAAGTTGGGATACATTGATAGAAAAATTTCCGCAACAAATAGCTTCTTGGAAAGGAAAATGCCTCTTTTACACGGGCCTTGAGGTTTTAATAAAATTGGTACTCTCTTCAATCTCGAGTTATTTACTGTCTATTTTTTTAAATTATCGGAAGTGGTAAATAAGAAGCTTGTGTGCATTATGAGGAATTTTTTATGGAGGGGTGATCATGTTAGTAATGGCATTTGCAAAGTTAGTTGGGATATTATAAACTTGCCGAAACACTTAGGTGGTTTGTACATTCAGGACTTTAGGCTTACGAATTGTAGTCTTTTGCTAAAATGGCGTTGGCGGCTACGAAATGTGGAAGATAGCTCTTTGTGGGCTATTTTTTTATGCTAAACGGCATGGGTTCTCATCTTGGTGAGACTTGATTGAGTTGAATAGATCAAAGCTATCGCTGATTTGGTTAAACATAATTTCGAGCTATTATCGGAATCATAATTTTTGGCAATTTTTTACAGCAAACTCATGGGTTCGGCTAGGGGACGGTCTTTCAGCCCATTTTTGGCTCGATAATTGGGTAACGAATCAACCACTAAAAGTTATCTAAGAGGATCTTTGGGAGCTTATTGGAATGAAATCAGACTCGGTTCGCTTGGTGTGCATTGAGTTGTTGGAAAATGAGAATTACAGTAGACCACTATAGCGTAGAAGGTTACGTTTATCGGAGCGCAGTTGATGTCTTGAGCTGAAGCGGCTGATTTTTCAGAAAGTCCCATCAATTTTTCCATCCCCTCTTCATGATGTTTCTCTCTAAGAGCAGGTAATAATGTCTTTCATAGTTTTTTTGGAATATTGGTCCCAAAAAGAAGTATACGGCTGCATCTTTTTATCGTGGGTTCCATGAAGTTGTGAATATGCCAAAACCAAGCTCCTCTTTTGGGCTGTTATGGAGCACTCCAACGCTTTCTCGTGTTCATTGCTTTGGTTGGATTTTTTTTCACGGAAGACTACCGATCCGGGAATTCTTATTTTGGAGAGGTTGCACATCTATAGTGGACTCAACATGCCTATTCTGCCCGGAGATTGAGACGATTGATCACATGCTTCTATTTTGCCACGATAGTTGGCTAGCTTGGTGTAAAGCTCTTAATTGGTTGGGAGTTTCGATCCCTATTCTCAGCCGTGCATATGACTTTTTAGAGCTTTGGACGTCTCTTTTCTTGCCGAGTATTAAGAGAGAATTTGCAACAGTGCTATGGTTCTGGATAGCGTTGAGCATTTGGAAAAGAATGAACAAATTTGTTTTTGAAGAGACCCGAGGGAATGAAGACTTGCTAGTAGCTGATGTTCATCATTGTTGGCTATTTTTTAAGAATAGGATTAAGCATATTTCTTTTTCGATTTCGGATCTCTTAATGGTCGAAATTTCTTTGTATATGAACATTGTATTTATTTGGGCGATTAACAATTTGTGACGCACTCTTTTTAATGAAAAGAGTGGTGGTGTTTTGTAGGGAAGCGAACGCATCAACCTAGTAAGGACGTTCGGTCCGAAATTTTCACCTACTCTAATCTTTATCCAATGGAGAGACACAATGTTCCTCTGAAGATTTTTAAATGAAAAACTACAACTTTATGAGGTTTTATTATATTATAATTAAACTTATTTGATAGGCGGGCTTGGTTGAGCTTGCCCTGGCTTGGACTGTGCTGGCCCATGTGAGCAGGTCAATTATAATGAAATATTTTATTGAATTTAGGTTAGATAAAGTTAGAGACAATTTTACCTCAGTAATTAAACAGACATTGAAGATTAAACCTGTATTTATTTATTTTTACATGATAAACTGAATATATGAAGGAAATTGCATAGAACATAATCAGAATATAGTAATAATATGTTACGTAAGCAAATTAAGGTCCCCATCATATGGGATTAGTAAACCTCCACCGGTCAATATTCTAATTAATTAATCTCTAAGAACGTTATTAACAAAGATTATTCTTCGTCAGGCTACAAAAATCTAATGCAAGAAAATTATTAATAATAATCAAAATTTACCAATGGCCATATTATATGCTAAAGTATATTTTAATTCACTTTTTTAATTTCCTAGAAGGAACATTTAAGTTGTACACTTTATTCCAGTGTTTTGATTGTTGAGAAACGATGATAAAAATCTCACTTCTGACTAATATTGTTGGATGGATAGAGCATCTACGGGTAAAAGAATACTCCTCCTGAGAGACACTTGTTGAGCTATTTTTTTTACATAATAACCATATTTTGTACAACAAAGATCAATAATTGTAAATAAAAATAAATTAGAATATACTGACACTCATTGTAGAAATATACTTTACATATACCTAGTATAGTTCAAGTATAAGATGTAGACAACAAGCTTGCAGGATTTACAGCAGCAAGCTCACCATATTTTCACATACACCATGACACACACTAGTATAGCTCTTGTAACTAACTTGTTGGTCTGTCACAAGCTGTAACTAGCTAGTTTTGGCGTGAAAATGTAATCGTATTTGACAAAAGTCACAGCTTAAATAGACTGAGTTCTCCCTTGTAATCGATATAAGAAATATACAGAAATTCCATTGTTCATCTTCTTACTCTTTACTTTCTTTCGATTGCTTCCATTTTTACATGGTATCAAAGCCTAAATGGTGAAGAAAACGTATCGATTCGATCCTTTGACGGAAGCTTCAACTTCTACAACTGAAACAACTATGTTGATCAACCTGCAAAGTGAAAATCTAGATGTCATTCTTATACCTACACTATTTATTGGCGAGAATTATATTCCTTGGTGTAAGGTGATTAGGAGAGCTCTATAGCTAAAGACAAGTTAGATTTTATAGAAGAAGATAATGAAATTCCAGAAATCATAACAGAAGGTTATAATTAATGGCAAAAGAACGATTGTCTTGTTACTTCTTGGATGTTATATTCAATGAATAAAGAGTATTCTAAGGCATTTTTGTATCCTAATAATGCTAGAGCTTTTTGGGAAGAACTTGAGGATAAATTTGGTGATAACAATGGGCCTACCATTTTTCAAATCAAGAGAAGTATAAATCTGCTATCACAAGGAAACAATATTGTCATGATGTATTTTACACAACTTAAGAGGCCATGGGATGATCTGGATCAATTGAGGAAATATCCAACTTGTCATTGTGGTGCTTTAGAAAACTCTTATTGTTATCTTACCAAGAAAACTTAGAATTAATTGAAGAAGATAAGATGATTTAGTTTCTAATGGGATTGAATGATGGTTTTGAAGTAATGAGGAGACAAAATTTTCTAATGGATCTGTTCCTAAACATTTACGAGGTATATGACATGATTCAAAGGGTGGAGAAATAAAGAGAAGTGACCTATGAGCATCCTATAGAGGTTACAAACTACTTAGCAAAGTTTCAGCCAAAACAGAATTATAATCAAAGTAACTAATACTCATAGAATAGGCCATAAAACAAGTTTACCAAGAAAGAAGGGAGAAACACACATTGGAACTCCACAAACCACACTAAAGATGGCTGATTTGAGCTCATTGGATATCTAGAATGGTATTGGGAATAAAGAAGGAAGAAGAGGAATTTCCATGCTAATGCATTGGATGATTATAATGAAAAATATTTATTTGAAGAAGCTTGAAAAGATAATGGTTCGAGAAATTGAGCATCTCATAGTTGAATCAAATATTCAATGAGTCTACAAAATGATGAAAGGGAAACAATAGATGGAGTCTTCAATTGATTTTAATATCAATAACAAAGAAGATTACACTACCTTTGTAAGCTTTTTAGGTTACAAAGATATTTCAATTTTTGTTGATTGTATTATGGATAGTGGGGCTTCTTCACATATGAGCTCCTAAATCCATTTTTTTGAAAATATTAAAATGCTACTATTTTAGCATATGGTTGTATTACCTGATGGTTCTAAACATATTGCTACAAGAATAGAGATGTCAATTTGTTACAAGATCTGATTTGTATATATAGCATTTTAAAGTTCAATTTGATTTCAATTGGAAGGTTGTTAAGTGATCTTAAGATTTCTATTGAGTTTAAGCTTGAATATTGCTGCTTTCAGAACCTAGTTACTCAAGAGACCAAAGTTGTGGCTCGGAAGAATGAATGGTTATAAAAGCTGAATGAAAGTTCCTTTAATAATTTACTTTTATAGAGAATTTCACACATTTTGCATAATAAAGTTTTCACAAATAAATCCAGTCCCTAGCACCAGATGCTTGGACATGCTTCAAGAGAAGTACTATCACATATAAGCAGTATTGATTTTACTTGTAATAATGACGATTTCTGCTTATGTCATTTGGAAAAAAATGTAGAGTTCCATTTTAAAGAAGCACATTTAAAACTGTGAAGAAGTTATAAATGCTTCATATTGATCTATGGGGTCCTTATAACATATAATCTTTGTCTGGTGTTAAGTATTTATTAACAATTGTGGATGACTACTCAAGAGATACATGGGTAATTTTATTGCAAAAAAGGGACATACACATTTCACATTAAGGGATTTTATGAAAACTAATTCAACTCGGTTCTAAACACAAGTTTAGGCCATTAGGAGTGACAATTGCACTGAATTTGTCAACCAAGATTGAGTTGCTTTATTTTAGTCTTTAGGAATATTACATCTTACATTCACTCCCCACAATAGGATGACATTGTGGAGAGGAAGCACATACATCTTTTAGAGATTATAAGGGGTTTTCTATTTCAAGAAAAAATGCCCCAAAAGTATTAGGTAGAGGAAATTTTATTTGTCACCAGTATCATCAATGTTTTAACTAGCCCACTACTGATATGGAATAACCCTTATCACAATCTATATGGAGAAGAACCTAACTATTCAAGTTTTGAAATGTTTGGTAATCAATGTTATTACACCAGCACAATACCACATAAAGATAATCTTGAGGTTAGAGCTAGTGGAGTAGTTTTCCTTGGTTTTTCAATTGGCCAAAGGGTTGGAGATTGCTGGATTTAGAGATTAGCAGAATGGTGGAATCTAGAGATTTAAGTTTCAGGAAGATGATTTTCCCTTGTCATCTAATTACAACAAAATTCTATTATTCTACTTTCAATCTAAAATCAGGTGAGTGCTATATCTCATGCAAAAGAGACCGGACTAAAAAGGTAAGTTCAAAAACAGTTTAGCTTACATATTATGTTACTAAGGCTATATTAGCTCCCACTCATAGTGCATTTTTGAGTAAAATAAAAACAATCAAAGAGCCAAGGAACTATAAAGTCTTTGTTCAAGATCCAAACTAGATTGCAGCAATGAACTCAAGATTAGCACCATTGGAGAAGAATCAAACTTGGGAAATCACTGACTTACCACCACACAAGTGAGCCATTTTTTCAAAGTGGGTTTACACGGTTAAATACACTCTCTCTAGCATAGTGTACAAGTACAAAGCCAGACTTGTGGCTAACAGGTGTGATCAGTAGTTTGACACAAGTTTTCATGATAACTATAGTCTTGTAGCTAAATTAGTGACTATGAGATTTTTATTTGTCATTGCTGCTATAAAAAATGGGAATTCCATCAAATTGATGTAAATGATGCCTTATTTACATGGCATTTTGGATGAAGATATTTATATGCAAATACCATTGGGATCTTAACTATTTTTTTATGGTGAGGTTTGTAGACTTTTTAATTCCTTATATGGCCTTAAGTAAGCTGATCGTCAATGGTACAAAGAATTATCCACCAAACTTCTCTCTTATAGATTTTTTGGATCAACTCATGATCATGGTCTATTGACTAAGAAAACTGCAACTTCTCTGCTTATCCTTATCATTTATGTTGATGACATCATCAGTATAGGCTCTAGTGCTTCAAAATATCAACAGTAAAAGCTTACTTATTGTGAGCACGATATTTCAATCCTTCTCGTGAAACAATGAAGAGAAATATGTTCACTTGCTCTCTAGATTATAGTGAGTTCACATTAGGACTAAAAAGATGTCGCAAGAAGATCTTCTATCCATTTGAACCAAAGCCCCTCGAAAATCACTAGAAAAAAGCTAAAACCCACAAAATAGCAAAAGATAGCTTTCCCTCCAAGGGAGGTCGGTACCATCTCAAATGGTTGGACCAGTCCTGGGACTAGACCGGTATCGTCCTGGCAGTCTCCAACCCCCTTAAGATGGTTCTGGCTGTTAAAACAACCCAAAAATGCATATTTTACCTTTTTACCTGAAATTACTTTGTACCCCCACTTTTAACCCCGTATATAAACTCTAAAATTAGGGTTTGAAAAGAAGGATCGGTAACAATTCTCAACTTTGAGAGTGTTTGGTGAGAGAAAGTGAGTAGACTTTCTAGGAAAAAAGCTTGAAAAGATCCACATTTCTTGATCTTTTATGGAGTTTTTCTTGAGTATCTTATTTTTTTTGGGTTTTTAATAGGCTAAAGCACATTCCTCTAGCCTTGGGTTTCCTTTTCCTTGACAAATTCGACTTTCTACCTTAAATCTTTCAAAAATCAATTAAAATGGCTTAGAGAATCTTCTCCAAGGTGTTTCTTGCTCCCAAACTAGTGGATTCAAATCAAAGGGGTAAGATTATGAACTTTTGGAGACTCTTGGTGTGATTTATTGTATTTATTTCGAGTTTCATTGCATTTTGGGTATGATCCTAAACTCAAACTAGTACCCCTCACCGTGAGGCTAATACCGGCCAACTAAGAGGGGGGGTGCCAACCTCTTAGTCAGGCCGGTCTCGGGCTAACAGAGGGTACCGGCCTGATTGGTTCAGGATCAACCCCTTCTCCTTCCTTATTTCTTTAGAGGAGCACATCCAACCAACTAGACTGATATCGTCTTAACCTGGCCGGTCCTAGTAATCATAGGGGTAACAACCTAATTATTGAGATATAATGCTTATTTTCTTTTTTTTCCTACTTTATTGCTTTTTTACGATGTTTTAGGGTACCCGCACTACTGGAAACACATTTTTCCCGACATCAAACCCGACATAATAACATGTGGCATCTTCATTAATAAAATTCACAAGATAATAATGTCTAAAACTGGTGTTTTCAAAAAACATGTGTTAGAAACTCGAATTTCCACTTTTAAAATCTTTCGAATCGCTATGCTTTTTAACAATCACCCTAATCAAAATTATGCATGTTAATTGATTCTCTTTTATCTACCAACTCTTGATTATGATTTGTTATATTCTTATGATAACCACTTATGGATGTAAGTAGTTTTAGGTTAGATGTATGTTAGGTTTATTTTTCCTTCGAGTAAATGTAAAAAAATCAAATGTATTTGTAGATCAAATGTATTTAGGATCATTTGTATCCCCTTTACATATGTATTTATTTCCCCTTTATTTTTGGCAATTTTCATTTTCCTACTTGTTAAATTATCACACATTATTTGTTTACTACTTTCTGCGTGTGAATGTTATGAATTGCTAAATATAAATGAAAATTATTAGAATAAATTGAAGTATTGTAAAGGTGGTCACGTGTTTGTAATTTTTAACTCAAATACCGATAAATTAGGTAACTCATTTGGATCTGAATCTATACACAATGGTGCAGTTTAGGCTTAATGGATCTAGGATGTACCGAAGTTACTAGAAGATTTGATCTGGGTGTCGACTACGTAACATAGGCTAGAGGTTTAGGCCCTAGTCTTTTGAGACTTATATCCTTCCATACTCCCTCCTTTATAAAAACCCCACACCCCATCTCACAAGGTCAGCGCCTCGCAACAACCGCGTGGGTCTGAAACATCATCACCTCACAATAGTGACTTTGCTGGAGAACTTTATTTTTTAAAAATTAAAAGTTTAAAAGACTTTGATGAGTTTTGAAAAGTGGTTAAATGATTTTATCCACCCCTAAAATATTTCACCAAAGCATATGCATTAGATGGCTTAACCTTGAGGTTAGGGTGTCAAACTTTTAGCGAGAAGCTTACAAAAGTGTAACTTATGACCCCATAGGGATCGTAAATGCCTGGTGAGTGGATCAGTTGTTACCATATCACATATACCTCCCTCGTTAGAACGTATTTAGAGAGAGGCTTGAAGTGTATCATAGTGCAACAAAAGCTTTCTACATCACCAACCATTTGACCAAACTCATAAACATCGCCATAGCAACTTCCCTTAGGTTGTAGAAAAACTTCTCTATGTAACTTATCTAGGTTCGCCCCTTGACATCCTCATGGTGTTAAGAAGATCCAAGCCTAAATTTAGAAGCCTGAACCTTTATTCGGTGAGAGGTGTATGGTTGGAAGAATATTATTAATATGTGCATGTTATATCCTATGTGTTTGATTCACTTTCCGCCATCCATTTTCATATATTCACATATTATCCATACCATGTACATCGCACTTACCATGTTATTTTGTATAGACACTAACTCACACACTCATTATTTATTTAGTTAGGGTTCTAAGACGTTCATGAAGTATCATGGCATTGTAACTTATCGAACCCAAACATCATAATATACTTCATCGGTATTCATCAAACCTCAAAAACACTTGAGGTCACATCACTTTAAGGAGCAAACAAACATGACATATCCACAAATATAAGATACCCAATCGGCATCCAAAACTTTGCCATATTTGAGTCAAGATTGGACTCGATTAATTCATTTGGTTTACTACTTAAGTGACCCATAAACAATGATAAACATCAATTCATTCATCAGTCTTTACACATCTTAAGGGTATAACACACCATTTACTCGAAAATAAGAGTCAACACACCAAAGTTGTTGTAACATGAGATTTTTACCATGATAGGGCATTACCACCTATGCTTGACCCACACTTCAAACCAAATATGATCAATTCACACACCGTATCTAAGTATGCTTCTTTGAGGGATCAATTTGACCCCTCTTTACCTCGACCCCTAAAGTTTAGAAAATCATTCCATCACTTTATAAGAGTTCGAAGAATCCTTCAGGAATTATCATGAATTTCATAATGCATCAAGACATGCATGGCCTGATTCAAGTTGGTTTGGCCTTCAACATCAAAATTATTGAGAGAGCACCTTATTCGTATTTCACTAAGGTCACCACGACCAAGATAGATGGGATTTCACATTCAGATTCAAGTGAGGTTTAGATTCTAGTCAGTTAGAATCACCAAAAACCATGATTTGTCTATTATCAATAGTAGTTGGTTTACCCTAATTCAAGAGGTTGGACTCAAGCTAAGAATAGAAGTGAGATTGGTGTAGCCATCGCAAGAATGCTAGCTAGTGCACAGTTCTACTCTATCTTCCAAACCACCATGAGGGCTTTGCTAGCCGAGGATAGGAATTCAGTTAGGATATCCGAGATTGAATTGTCACCTCCGAGCACGGGACATCACCAACATCAGGGTGATACCTAGCTCTAGCTAAGGCTTGTCCAAGTTAACCCTATTGTGAATCAAGGTCATGCATTTAATGTCCAAGCCAGCTTTGGGACAATTTTGAACTAAGCTAATTAGTATTAGTTGATTGCGATAATCAGGCAATTTGGTAAGTTTTTTCTAGATAAGGGATAAGGATTTCAGAATTGTTCGAATTAGAACCTACTAGTGCTTTTCAATATGGTTTGTTTAAGCAGAAAATGTCTAATCCTTTTCAACAAGGGGTTTTGGGAATGACAATTTGCCTAATAATTATTCAACCTTTCATGAATGTTTCACCAACTTATACAAATATGGGAGCCCCTCAAATTTATCCTCCAATGAACATGTCTATCTCTCAAGGGTTTCACTTCTCAATCATAGAATTTTCCTATTCAAGGGGCACCTCTCTATCAAGGATCAATTTCTAAGTCGACCAATCTGAAAACCAATATCAATCTTACTCTCAACCTCAGACTACTCTACAACTCTTAGTCTCTCCTTGGGGCACAACTTATGCTCAGCCACCTTTTTATTGCCTAATTACCCCCAAGGTTCAGCCTCATGAGATTCACACTTAAGGAGTCGAAGGAACTATTCTCCAAGGTCTCTCCCCCAAAATGGTAAGTTTGTGGTAATAGTTTCTCACTAAACAAGTTAATTTAATGTTCGTGTATCCTCAGTTGACTAGTCAAGTAAGGAATGAGGATTTCATTCTTGATAACTTTGTAATGCCCAAGATTGTGAGGTATAAAGGTGTGGGTGATCCTCAATCGCACATCAAGAACTGCCAAACTGTTATGAGAGCGAGGAAGCTAAGTGACAAGATTTTAGCTCAGATGTTTATCACCACTTTAAGAGTGCCTGCTAATGAATGGTCTAACAATTTTCTAGATGAGATACCTAATTTTTAGGATGTCTATTTATAGCTTTTATCAATCAACATGGTTTTAACAGTTAGATGAAAACCACCATTCAAAACCTGGAAGTAGTTTAGCAAAGGTCAAGTGAGACTTTCAAAGCCTAATACGGGTGTTGGATGGCTATAGATGTTATATTATAAGATAGGCTTAGCCTCTTTGAGATAATTGTAAAGTTGTTTGATAGAGCTCTCCCATTTAGGAGCTGACTAGTACTCAAGATAAAATGATGTGCATGTTAAGGTTGAGAAATTTAATAAAATCCACAAGATTGAGCATTTTTAACTCAAACCAAGGCAAGACATGGTACAAGAAGATGTGTGACAGTGTTGCTTTCGCTCCCACTCCAACGAAGCCAAAGCAAACTAATGCACAAACAACCATTCAAGTGGTTCAACCCGTGGAGGTATTAGTAGCCCAATCTATAAATGAAGTTAGTAGGGCAATTTACCTTATATTTCAACTTTGACTCAATTGTTCACCAAGCTCCGTGAGCTCAAGTTTCTTTATAATCTCAAGCCTTAAACTTTACCAAAGACTAACAACTAGAGCAATTTCTGCACTTATCATTTCACCCACGATCATCACACCAACAACGGTGAGCTTCCCCTTAAGAAAATTCAAGAGTTGGAAAGAGATGATCTCCAAAACCATAAATGCATATACATTTTTGAGATCTTACTCCATATTTATCTTTTAAAAAAATAATAATATCCATGACCTTTATGGCCCCATGAAGCTTCGGGTAGGTACTCGGTCAAGAGTGCTTATCGATCCTTATTTTCAACTCGAGTTTTTCATGAATGTATTGTTGATTTTCCTTGGAATAAGCTTTGAAAATTGAGCTTACCCTCTAAGATTAAGATTTTCCTTTAGAGATTGTTAAATGTGGTTTTACCCGTTCGCTTGAGAATTGCTCAACGTTGTAACTTGGAAGAGTGTTATTGTCCTTTATGTTTCCTTGATGTAGAATCGGAATCACACTTGTTTTTACATTGTAGCCTTGCGAAGATGGTGTGACTTTTTTTTTATGCCCAATTGTTTGTGTCGTCGGAGCTTGACATTATGAGTTTTGTATGTGGTTTGTTAGCTCAAGGAAATTCTGATTTTGTACAGCAGGTTGCCTTTATTTTTTAGGCTATTTGGGACGCTTGTAACAAGGTTATTAGGAAGAATATTTCCCCTCATCCAGTTGCCATTCTTCACTACGCCCCGCTCCTTAAACATCAATGATGCTCGGTTGCAGGATATCAGTAGTTCAGTGGTGGCCGTATTCTGGGAGGTGGATAGAAGCACCATTCGTAAGCAGTAGGTGTATCTAGTACCAGGTCCTTGGAGCAATCCTGTCCTTGGCAGCCTCCCATTGGGCCTTTCATTAAGTGTAACATGGATGTTTCCCTGTTCAACGATGCTAATGGTAATTGTTTTGCCTTTGTGGCTTGGAACTCAGGCGGGGCTTTTGTTGGTGCTAGATTAGGCCTTTTTATGCTAAATGTTTCTATTTCAGAGGCAGAGGCTCTCTTTATTCGGGAGGCTTTATCTTGGTTAAAGAATGTCAAATTTACCCATGTCATTCTGGAGTTGGACTTCATGATTCCATACGAAGCGCTTATTTCATCGGATCCAGAACTTTCTTCTTTTTATTCTATTATTGAGGATTGTAAGGCGATATAGCAAACGTGTGTGTCATGTCTTTTTAGTTGTGTGCCTAGGAGTAATAATGTGTTGGCACATACTTTAGCTAGAGATGTTTATTTGAACTCTTCCGAGGGAGAATGGACATCCAGCTCCCCTGCTTGTATCGCTTCTCAATTAATATAATATCAATCCTCTTTTCTTCAAAAAAATAGACAAATTAAAAATTTGCTCCAGTGGCATGTACAATCAGTTTTATAATAGAATCAGGGTCGAACATATAGGTTCATTAAGTTTTTAGCCAGTGAGTGGGTCAATTAGGTTAAATCATCCGATCCAATTCAGATTTTTGGATAAAACTAAAAAGTTATAGAACTTTAAGAATTCAATTGCAAACAATTAAAAATTTAAGAAATTAATTGCAATTAATCAAATTTTCATTTCATACATACATATATGTTGAACCCAATTTAAAAGTACTTAACAGTACTTAAATGTTTTGGAAATAACAAACTGACTAAGATAGTGAAATTAATTGAGTACTAAGTATACTGTTAATTAATGAAGTTTACTTGATTTTGTTTAAGGAAAAACAACTCAGTTTATTGAGTAATTAATTAAGTTACGGGTTAGAGTAAGAAAAGCTGACCTGAGCTGAGTATTACATGGTTACAAAGATAGCTACTCAACTATGCTGAGTTAGCTTTTTATAAATAAAAAACTATATTCATTTAACACTTAGAGAATAATTGACACTTGCGCTACTAACGGTTTCTGTGAGAAAAGAAATATACCTTTGATGCTTTTCAGAGATAAAAGTGCTAAAATTAAAGAAGATATTCCTGTGGTCCTCACATTCAAAAGGTGTCAATACGGAATGTTGGAGATTCCTCACTAAAGTCCAAGATAAAAGGAATCCTCTGACATGCGATATTTCTAAATTTCTCCGTGCGCCTATGCAAACGTCAGCAAGTCAACTAATGATAGAATGCCATGTTTCATCTCTCATGCCTCTCTATTAGAACTGATTGCTTGAAGATAAATGAGTCTTTTGCAATGGATTAATATCGCATTTCAACGTTTGAAATATCTATCTCTAAACATCCTGGAATTTATCTTCAATGGGAAAATTCAAAAAATTTGAAAATAAGAGAAATTGAAGAGCTGTCAGGATGAGAAGTTTGCAACGGCTAATTCCAAGAGCTTCAACTATAAATAAAAGACTAGAGCAGACGTTCAAACTTGGTGAATCACCTCGAATTTCTTTTAAGGGCTGAAACTCTGCTCAAATACTCTCAGCTTCAAGAAATTTCAAATCAAGCAATCGGCAAACATTCATTGTCCAAATCTGTTTGTAATAGAGAGAGAAATATCACTTAAGATTTAACATTTTAAAGGAATCAACATTTTATAAGTTGAATTCCTCAATTCGCAAATTTCTTTTAGAAATTCGAGTGATGGTTTGGGAAGGGTACCCAAACTGTGGATTGAGTGGTAGTTAGAAAGAAAGGCACTTTCTGTAATAGAGTCTACCCACTGTAAAGGCTTCTCCATCTAAGAAAGGAACAAAATCACTAGTGGATTAAAGCTCGGAAAGGAATTCGGGGACTAGAGGTAGGCTAGGGGCCGAACCAGGATAAAATCTCAGGTGTTGAAGTTCTAACCTTAGTCGCTTGCCTTTATCTCTTTTATCTCATTCATCATTCTATCTCTGTTTTCAGTTTTTCTTAAAAAAACCAATCTGTGTTGTGTAGAATACTCAACATACTATTGAAAATAAACTGTGCTAACAAAGTTGAGTAGTTTATAAGTTTTTAGACAAACTCAGCACGCGCATCTAAAAACTGAACTTGATTAAAAAGATTTTTATTAATTTAAAAGGTAACCAAGAACTTCATTTACCCCCCTATACTGTTTAATTAAGTCGTCTAAGGACCAACAATATACATACACACACACACGTGTGATTTCAAAATTAATCAATTCATTATCATTTCCAAAGGAATCCTTTGACATTTGTCATTTCTCAATGTCTCCGTGCACCTGTACAAATGTCAGTAAGTCAACTAATGATAGAATGCCACGTTTCATCTCACGCATCTCTATATCAGAATGGATTGCTTGAAGACAAATGAGTTTTTGGCAACGGATTAATATTGCACTTCAATGTTCAAAATCTCTATGTTTAAATGTCTTGGAATTTGCCTCCAATGGAAAATTTGAAAGATTTGAAGAGAAAATAAATTGAAGAGCTATCAGGATAAGAAGTTTGCAATGGCTAACTCCAAGAGCTTCAACTATGAATAGAAGACTAAAGGAGACGTTCAAACTTGGTGAATCACCTCGAATTTCTTCTAAGAGTTGAAACTCTGCTCAAATACTCCCAGCTTCAAGAAATTCCAAATCAAGCAATCAGCAAACATTCATTGTTCAAATCTATTTGTAATAGAGAGAGAAATATCACTTAAGATTTAACATTGTAAAGGAATCAACATTTTATAAGTTGAATTCCTCAGTTTGCAAATTTCTTTTAGAAATTCGAGTGACGATTTGGGAAGGGTACGTTGTTGTTAGAAAGAAAGGTACTTTGTGTAATAAAGTCTACCCGTTGTAAAGGCTTCTCCGCCTAAAGAAGGAACGAAATCACTAGTGGATTAAAGCTCAGAAATGAATCTGGGGACTGGAGGTAGGCTAGGGATCGAACCAGGATAAAATCTCAGGTGTTGAAGTTCTAACCTTAATCGCTTTTTCTCATCTATCATTTTATCTCTATTTTTAGTTTTGCTTGAAAAAACCAATCCGCGCTGAGTAGAATACTCAACATACGATTGAAGATAAACTATGCCAGAAAAGCTCAGCAATTTATAAGTTTTTAGACCAACTCAACATGCAGCACTCAGCACGCGCATCTATAAAATAAACTTGGTTAAAAAAAATTTATAAATTTAAAAAGTAACCAAGAACTGCATTCACCCCCCTCTGCTGTGTAATTAAGTCGTCTAAGGACCAACAATATACACACGTGTGATTTCAAAATTAATGAATTCATGATCATTTTCCTTTTCATTCTCTCTCCTGGGTTTTCCGTCTCACGATGAAAATATTGTAAACGATTGTTATCGATCTTTACCATTGCAGAGTTGTGGATATACATTCATACTGCGACACACCGTGGGATGGATTTGACTTGGCATTCGATGTGGCGTTATTCGATTTTGGGCATACAGAAAAATGTTAGAATTCGAATTCCTTTCCTATTTACGTTTTCCTATGAATGTCCAATCTGATTTATAATAGAAGTAGGAACATAGGTTCTTTAAGTTTTCTGTAGGGATAACTTTCAAAGCGGAGATGCCCAAATGAGTCAAAACTTCAATATACTTGCAACATTTTTCCACCTTAGGTCTCTTGGTTGTGTGCATAAGTATGCAGATTTAATTCCCATCGGGAGGTGCCCTAAGTTGTTCTAAAAAAACTTGCTAATTTCAAGAACTTTCAAAATGATCCTTAGCTACTTCAACTTTAAAAATGTGAATCACTTTGCTCCCTACATGTCACATGTCACATTTTAACTGGAGATATAAAATCAGAAAAATGACATTTTTTGAAAACCAAAACAACCAGAAGTTGACACATGAAGTTCAGGGAGTTATTCGGTACATTTTTTGAAAGATGAGTGAGCTACGAGATCATTTCCAAATTTCAAGAAGGTAACAGGTTTTTAGGGACAACTTGGGGCACGACTCGATCCATTAGACATAAATATAGAGCAACCAAATCAAGTCACGGTTTTTTTTTAGTAGAAGCAAGCTTTAGAGTGCGTGTTATGGTTCGTTACTAATAGCTATATATATTTTAGAGTAAATTTAAAAAACATGCCTTATAGTTTGATGCTTTACAAAAAGTCTTTGTGAATTTTTTTTACAAAAGGAAAAGTTAGCAAAAAAATAGAAAAAAAATATATTTTTTCAATAAAACAATAGTGTTACAGAAGGCATTTTAATCCATTCAACATTCCTATTATACAATCATTTTATTTAAAAAATTTACATCTAAATTTGAGTAATTTTCAGAGCATTTTATTATAATTGTTTAAACGTTATCATCATATTTTATTCAAGAAAAATATTTTTATATCCCAACAAATTCTAAAACTAACCACTAAGGAGTATTGTATTTTTATTAACTAAGTTGTAATTTAATTCAAAATGGGTAAAATTACCGATTTTTATAATGAAATTTCAAATCAAAAATAATTTTTTTACAAATTTTTGAAATACTAGGCATCCATTTAATGACCTTTTTGAAAATGAGGTCAACAAATAAGTAGCTATGTGTGGAGATGAGGTTTCTCTTTATATATAATCCTCAAAGTCAACTGAATTTCATTGTCATGATTTTAAATGATGAAGACTTAAATATACTTGATAGAGAAAGAAGCCGGATTTAAAAAAACCATTCTTGTTTTGGTTGTTGTTTTAAATTCTGGTTGGTGGTTTTGCTTTTGGTTTATTGCAACTGGACATAATATTGTACAATTTACTGCATTATTTTATCTAATCCATATTACATTATTTGTTCATGAAACTGTCCTCCAATACCGTATCATCTTTTGTTTGAATTTATAGTTCGTTTAGTAAAAGAAAGACCAAATTTTCCCTGCGTGCTTTATAAAACAACCAACTTCGCCCTTGCATTAAACCAAAAATGACCCAGTTCACCAAGTATAAGATGGTGAGATGAATCTTTTTGTCAAGTACAAGTTAAAATTAGACATACTCAAAGTTTACAATAACAGCAGATTTTCAGGACTTCTTGATTGACAATTTTTATCTCATAGTGCATTCCAGTATGATAATATTCTATTCGTTAAGCCATAGATAATAAAAAGATGCCGATTCTTTTACAAATATTAAACATTATATCTCGGATTCATATAACTATGTACATGTAAATATAATACTTTTCTTATCTAATCATAATTCATAAATTTAGTATATATCATAAAGATAAAGATGAAATAATTATAACCTTCCTGAGGTTTGTATTAATCTACTAGTTACTTCTTGTAATTATCAATGTGATTATTATTTTTTTATGTTTTGCTTTTCATCCAACTACTATATCTTTTTGTTAATAATTGGCAAAATACACATTAAGCCCCCTAAGCTTGGCAACTTTTACCTAATGCTCTCTTGAACTTTCAAATGAACCTTTGAACCTCTTAAACTTGGCACAAGTGAATCTCTGAACCTCTTAACTTGGCATACTTGAACCTTCGAGCCTTTTCAATTAACACAGAAGTTTAACCAAATATATAGTTACATATACGCAATTCATATGCGTACTCTATTTTCATAAACTAACTCACATATACATAATTAAGAGGCGGCTCGAAGGTTCAGTTATATGAAGTTGAGGGGGCTTGGAGTTTCACTTTGCCAAGTTCAAGAGGTTTAAAGATTCATTTGAAAGTTTAGGGGAGCAATATTACAACTTTTTCATCTAAATAACTATCATTAGACAAAATTGCCTTTTTTTTCTTTATACATTTAACTTATTTTGTAACATGAGAATACATTATTATTACACCTTAATAATTATATTATGCCGTTCAATATAAACGTCTGTTTAGAAGTCCCTCTATTGTCTTCTTCTTACATGCCTTCTCTGAGTTCATGTTGTTATTTAAGATGTACTTGTTTTAAGGAAATACAATATTTCCTGGGACCAAAGGCTTCGACATGTAATCTTCTTCCTTGATCTTTGTCAATCTTGCAAAACATGTACATTAATTCGCACAAAAGTGTTGCCTTAAAAAATCCTTTATACAGACTAACATTCTTCATTTTTATATTATTCAAATTAATCGATAAAATAAGAACAATATTTTGAATTTTGATTATGTGCAGAAGTGTTGTCAGTCATGTTTATTTTTATTATGTTGTAATAGCATTCACTTACTAAGTCGTATTAGTAGATGGGTAAGCATTTATTATTTAGTAACTCCCTATAATATTTTATTTATAGAGTTCAAAATTTAATTAATTGAAGAACAATATTTGATTTTTCCAATTTTGATTTATATTTGTAAAAAACACATTTCAGTTCAACTACTTCTAATGGAAAATTATGTTTAGTTATTCAATGGAAAATATAAAATATTAATTTGAAGCAACTACATGAAATTTAAGACTGGAAAATCTTCCACAAAAAGTTAAAGGCTACACAAAAAGAACTCTCCTACTATTGCATAATAAAACTTATGGATTTCACTAGCTTAAACAAATATGGAAACTAAAGCATAAGGTACAACTTTGGAATTAGTCTCAATAATGGCAATACATTTTTAATGCGGAATGCATAGCATTAAAGAGGAAAAAATAAAGCTTCAGGAGGTTTTTCTTTTGAATAGGGGAAACACTATTTTGAAGAAAATAAGATGAAAAGGGGGTGGTTTTGTCAAAAGAAAGATGTAGTTTAAGTCATTTGAATGGAAATGGTCAGAATATTAAGAGAATGAGGTAATAATTTGTTGGAATTTGAGAAATTTTTTTTGGATGTTTCTGAAGTGACGAATATGTTATCAGATTAAAATTTATTTGATCGGTTCACCAAACTTTCAATCAGATAAAATCAGAAATTTTGTTAAAAAGAAGAATTTGATTTACTTTTAAGAAACAACTGAGTTTATCTATATGTTTGTCAGTTTCGTTATGGTTAAATAAATAACCAAAATGTCAATAGACAAACTATTACAGGTAGCAACCATGTCTAAAAGACATGTTTTTTCAGGTTTCAGTTGTGTCCAACAAATATATCGTTTCGGTCCAAAATTCATTTTTCTGATGAATTTTTCAAAGAATTTGTGGGGAACAAAAAATTTTCGAACTGACCTGACAGCTCGACTCTAGCCCGGGGCATTGCCCCGAGACCCCGTCAAGGGCTGCCGCCCCTCGAACCCTACACCCAGGGGCGCTGCTCCTGAACGCTCCAAATCGTAACAAAACCCAAACAATTATGCATTCCTCACTCTCCCGACTTGTTCGATGAAATGTTATGATCGCATTAATCAAAACTAACCGATCTAATTACACTAAAATAATGAAAGAAAAACACAAGGAAATGTTATTATAGTGAAAAATAAATGTTATATATATTTATAGCAAGGCTTTGTGAGGGAGTAAGTTTTTGGAAAATATTAAAGGAATGGAAGGTAAAGGAAAAGAAAGTAAGGGAAAATATATGAATGAAATATAATAAGTTATAAATTTTGATGTTTGGGAAGGAGGGATGGGTTTTTAAAGGAAATTGTAATGTAAATACATAAATGTCCTTTAAATGTTAGAATTGGAAAATAGGTAGAATTTGTAATATAAGAAAAAACAGAGGTTAAAAATATTAAAACTGAACTTTCCTTTGGGATTCCATCAATTTGGTGGAATCAAATATAAGACATTTTAAAGGAAATGGGAGAAAATTGATTCTTGTCAAATGTCATCCCTTCGTAAAAATTCATGATCCCAAACGTAAGAATTTGAATTCACCCATTTCCTTTCCCTTCAAATCCACCCTCCTAAACAAAGCCTAAAAGTATATCAGTCCAAACTTTGGAGATGTCATATTTATTTACCCAATTATATAAAAAGCAGCAAAAATCCTCTTGGCTAATATTTTAATACTATATAATCGTCAAAACGGTTGTAAAACTAAAACCCAACAGCAAAACCAAAAACCGGAGGAGTTGAAAACTGGAATCCTGTAATGGTTTTTGAATTATTTAATGATTACCTTGCAACTATGTCATTTGCTTGACTTTCACTTGATATTTCTTTATTGTTGAAATCACTGGTATAAATAGTGTGTCCATGTTTGAACATGTTCCCACCAACAACTTATAACTTATAATTACAGTTCTAAACTTACTTTGCTTTTTCTTTAAAAAAAAAATTCTTGTTTCTTAATTGCAAGAAGGAAATATGGAATGCACTGCCGGTAAAGTGATACGTTGCAAAGGTATGCCAAAATTTTCATCTTGAAATTATTCCAGTTACTATATGAAGTAAATTATTGGAATTTGTGCAATAAATGAAGTGGTAGTAATGGCGTTGTGGATGTGTAGCTGCTGTGGCATGGGAGGCAGGGAAGCCATTGGTTATTGAAGAAGTAGAAGTGGGTCCACCTCAGGCCAATGAAGTTCGTGTTAAGATCCTTTTCACCGCTTTGTGTCACACTGATGT
>CATIWQ010417441.1:0-15430 GCA_949673415.1 Euphorbia schlechtendalii | reverse complement strand
CATATTTCCAATTAGAATTTCTATAGCTATTTCCATTATTGTTATAAGAATTCCCTTGACTTTGAACATAACTTAATTGCTCCCCTACACATGGGTTAAAGTTACACTCAAAAGCTGTATGTCCAATTTGACCAAAATTTTTACATGTCAAAGGGTTATTTTTACTTACATGCATATTATCTATCTTGTTAGATAAAGCAGATATTTATGCTTGCATAATAGAAATAGAATTTAATTCATTGACATTTTTAACTGAACTAGAAGTTATAGACGCAGCATGTGAATGAGTAGGATTAGCAATACTTGTGCTCTTTCCACTGGCCACATACTATTGTTACTTGCCATATCTTTTCAAAAGTTCAAAAGCTTCTTGACTAGTTTTCTTCATAAGAGATCCCGCAGCCATAGCATCAATTACTCCTCTTGTTGCAAGATTTATTCTAGTGTAGAAAGTTTGCAGAATAACATTATGAGGTAAAACATGATGAGGACAAACTCGTTAAAGTTCCTCATTGATAAGTGTATAATTACACTTATTATCACATTAATTGTACATATTAAACACAATAATTTTAGTCATTTTTATACTTCATATAAAAGATTTCACGTGGTATGTAGTTATTTTTTATGCAAATGTAAATACAAGGTAAATCTTGGGAGTAAAATGATCTAAAGTGGACTTCTATGAAAAAAGAGTGAAAAAGGTGCAAAAAGAAGTGTGGAACTTAAAGATTTAGCTTAGGATCGAAGCGGTCGAAGATCGGTGAAATTACAAGAACATTTCTGAGTAAAACTCAATTCACGGTCGCGACAATCATTCACGGTCATGACTTGTTTACTTCAAAAACAGAAGTCTACCAATCAAAGATTCACAGTAGTGACATGTGTATCGCGGTCGCAACTTGGATGATTTTCTGGTATTATCTTCTTAATTAACAACGGCTAGATAAGCATGATCAACCGCCATCAACTACCAACGAACAGATGCCTATCAGGAGTCAACCAATCATGAAAAGGTGCTTATCTATTGTGGATTATATCAAAGCTTCTCAACCAATCACGATCAAGAGATGCAATCTTTCACCAATGGACACAACCCTTCATTTGGATAGACGTAACCCTTCAAACTCTATAAATAGGGCTCCATTCCATCACAATTTCATAGCATTGGATGTGTGCAGCATTAGAGTGCAAATAAAGAGTCATATATAGTGTGTGTACATAGATTCGCTACATTCTTAAGTGTTAGAGAGTAAATGTTTAAGTGATTCGAGTCCTTGTTTCGATCACTAGATTTCTCTATATTCTCGAGCGATTTTTGTATAATTGTACTTACAAATCACTTATCAATAAAAGTTTTCATTCTTCAATAATCATTTGTTCGATATTCGCAAAGAATAGCATCCTAGCAGAGGTTCTGTATGGGCCGAGACCGAATTCAAAGTAGACGTAGGAATTGCGGGAATTAACGACTCCCACTAAAGAGAGGATACGGTTTTATCAACTTTAGCTTTCACTTGCAAACCTTACAACTTTGCTTTGCTTTCTACTTATACTTTTTATTTCGATGTTTATAATATGTCTATGTGTCATAATGCATATTTCATGCTAATTCTTTTATGTTAATGAAGTTATATGCATTGGAGTTAATTTTAAGAGTAGGTTCGGGGTTAACAATATCGTGTATAATCACTGGATCTGTGATATAACGCTGTTTAGTGAGCCAACATTTTTGGAATAGTAACTTGCTAAATGTGGCTATGTGAGAGCGACCCACACTAAGCATAGTATTGACGTTGTCCAGGTTTATATAATTATCTTATTTCATTTGCGCTAGGTTTAGATAAGTTATTTCATGTGTTGCTCTGCGGCGAATCTTTGAACATTTGAGTATTTTGAACCGAGTCTTTTAGATTAGTTTAGTGAGTCGTAACATCTTTGTTGAACTTGCATGTTTTCTCTGCTATACTTATTCGTAGTGAAAATTCTATATATTTAGATTCTCTAATCTTCCACACCTATATTTATGCATTCTTCATTCTAACCCTCCTATCCAAAAATATCAATACATATTGTTTTCTTTATTCTTTTCCTCTATTTGATCTTTAGAGCTAGTCCTTCCCTGTGGGATCGATATCTTTTAAAACTACATCGCAATTGTATACTTGCAGTTATCATCATTTTTCTATTTGATAAGAGGTACTGACAACACCTATATTTTTTGTGAACAAGTTTTTGGCATCGTTGATATATATCCAAACTCTTTGTGTAAAAATTATTAAACTTATCAGTAGAAAAGTGGCGAACACTTATAATGTTCCCAGGCTTCGTATAAGGATTCACTAACTTTCTGGGTAAAAGAAGTGATTTCTTTAATGAGTCTTGCTGTTTTTGCTAAAGGGAAATTTTTAGTCAGAAAGGCTTGGGCTAATTGGTTTCTAAGTAATGATTGAATTTGGGGGTAATGAATTCAACCAAACTTTCACTTTATCACGGAGTGTAAATGAGAATAAGCGAAGTCTAACTGCTTCTTCAATAGGAACATTGGGAACATTGGGCATTCTGAAAGTATCATAGACTTCTAAAAGTTTGCAATGTGAGAATTCGGATATTCATTGTGTAGACCATAATATTGCACATTGTTATTTGAAGTAATGCTAGTTTTATTTCAAACTGATTCGCACCAATTAGTGGTCTAGCGATTCCTTGATTGTTACCATTGATGGTCGGAATAACATAATCCATAAGCCTTGGTTGGGGTTGATCCTGGTTTGGATTTGGATTTTCAACTTGCTCTTGATTGTTAGCCATACTTCTTTCTTATCTCTTATATTTTCGTCTCCTTGTCCTACCAAATCATTCTATTTTTTATTCGAAAGACGCCAAACTTTCTCCCAAACTATGCGTACTTGGCATGCACACGCTAGAAAGAAAACTCAATGAATAAGCAAGAAAATTATGTTAATAACAAGATAACATAAATAATAAAATAAATAAAAATGAATCTAAATAACATGTGAAATATAATTACCTCTCTAGAACACAATTATCGTCCTCGGAAATTTGATCCTTAGAATGCTATTGCCTTCCCCGGCAATGGTGCCAAAAACTTGTTCGCCACTTTTAAACTGATAAGTTCAATAATTTGTTCGTAAGATTTGGCTATATAATAATGGTGCCAAAAACTTGTTCACGTAAAGTATAGGAGTTGTTAGTACCTCTTATCAAATAGAAAAATGATGATAACTGCAAGTATACAGTTGCGATGTAGTTTTAAAAGATATCGAACCCTCAGGGAAGGAACCAAGTCTAAAGATCAATAAGGAAGACAAAATAAAGAAAATAAAATAGATTTGATATTTTGGATAGGAGGGTTAGAATGAAGAATGAGTAAATATAGATAGGAAAGATTAGAGAATCTAAATATATAGATTTTTCCTACGAAACAAGGATACCAGAGAAAACATGCAAGTTCAACAAAGATGTTACGATTCACTAAACTAATCTAACAGTCTCATTCAAAATACCCAAATGAACAATTATTCACTGTAGAGCAACACATGAAATAACTTTTCTAAACCTAGCGTAAACGAATTAAGATAATCATATAAACCTGGACAATGTCAATACTATGCTTAGTACAGGTCTCTCTCACAT
Organism: Euphorbia schlechtendalii; assembly: GCA_949673415.1. NCBI lineage: Eukaryota > Viridiplantae > Streptophyta > Magnoliopsida > Malpighiales > Euphorbiaceae > Euphorbia > Euphorbia schlechtendalii. The sequence goes on along the minus strand of CATIWQ010417441.1, from coordinate 11,773 downwards.
AGCAACATTTAGCAAGTTACCATTCCAAAAATGTTGGCTCGCTAAATAGAGTTATATCATAGATCTAGTGATTATACACGATATTATTAACCCTGAACCTACTCTTAAAATTAACTCCAACGCATATAACTTGATTAATATAAAAGACTTAGCACGAAATACGCATTATGACACATAAACATATCATAAACTTCGAAATAGAAAGTATAAGTAGAAATCAAAGCAAAGATGTAAGGTATGCAAGTGAAAGCTAAAGTTGATCAAACCGTATCCACTCTTTAATTTTAATGGGACTCGTCAATTCCCGCAATTCCTGCATCTGCTTTGAATTTGGTCTCGGCCTGTACAAAACCTCCGCTAGGATGCTATTCTTTGCAAATATCGAACAAAAGAATGCTGAAGAATGAAAGCTTTTATTGATAAGTGATTTGCAAGTACACTTTTACAACAATCGATCAAGAATATAAAGAAATTTAGTGATTGAAACAAGGATTCGAATCACTTAAAAATTTTCTTACTAACACTTATGAACATAGTGAATTCTCTATCTATACACATTATATCTCTCTCATGCACTCTAATATTTTCCCTCTGTCTCACTACATGAAATTGTAAGGTTTGGTTCACTATTTATAAAGTTTGAAGGGTTGCGTCTATCGATACGAAGAGTCTTGTCCATTGGTGAACGATTGCATCACTTCATTGTGATTGGTTGAGAAGCTTCAATCTAATCCACAATGGATAGGAACCTTTTCATGATTGGTTGATTTCTGATAGGTGTCTATTCGTTGGTAGTTGATGGCGGTTGATGGCAGTTGATCATCCTTATCTGGCGGTTGGTAGTTAAGAAGATTAAACTAGAAAACCGTCTAAGTCATGACCGCGATATACAAGTCACGACCGTGAATCTTTGATTGGCAGATTTCTGATTTTAAGAAGAATAACTCGCGACCGTGAATGGTTGTCACGACCGTGAGTTGCATTTTCTTCAGAATTCTCTTTGTAACTTCACCGATCTTTGACAGCTTCGATCCTAAGCCAAATCTTTAAGTTACATGCATCTTTTTTCACCTTTTTCACTCTTTTTTCATTGAATTCCACTTTAGATCATTTTACTCCCAAGATTTACCTAGTATCTACATTTGCATAAAAAACAACTACATACCACGTGAAATATTTTATATGAAGTATAAAAATGACTTAAACTATAGTGTTTAATGTATAAAATTAATATGATAATAAGTGTAATTATACAATTATCAATTATGGAAGAGATAAACTCGATAGGAAGAGTATAACATGAGGATGTCATTTCCTTCGAGAGTGTCTTGTCTCTTGATATAATAAGAAGCACAATTGTGGTACACTGAGTGTAGCTGAAGCTGAGTACATGGTAGCAGGAAGTTGTGTAGCACAATTGCTTTGGATAAATTAGCAACTAGAAGATTATAGAATAAAGTAAAATTATCTCGAATTTATATGTGATAACAAGAGTGCAGTTGATTTATCCAAGAATCCAGTTCAGCATGGGAGAATGAAGCTTGTCAACATCAGGCATCACTTCATTAGAGATCATGTCCTATGAGGAGATGTTAAGCTGGAGTATGTTCTATCAGAGGAGAGGCGCATTGACATCTTCACCAAACCATTGCCAAAGGGACAATTCTATGTACTGAGCTAGTTGATTGGTATGGCTAATCCACAATGAAGAAGAAGGATGAAAATATCAAAAATTTGGCTAAGTGTTAGAGATCAAGCATGAGATGACACATGGATAACACTGTCAAGTTTTTAAAGAAACGGTGTGAAGAACAATTAGCGGTTAAAATTCAAACCTCTACATTTTCTAAAAGACGCACGCTTGAATAGGAACTGTTTTTACCAAAACTCACCATTTTACTGAGGTGATAAATTAGAGGTCAAGCGTTCATTTTTATCTTGAGCTGAGATGGTGACACGTATCAAGGAGAGATGAGATCATCTATATAAGTTGAACAGTTGAAGAGAGTGGGTCACTTGCTTCCTGTGAACTTGAAATCTTAGAGCATTCAAACCCTAATCTTTTCTTCTTTTAATTTCTTCTCAAAATCTCTCAAATGGCGAAAACCAAGACCACTTTCAGACTCAAAAACACTACTGTTATGAAGATTGTGGTGAACTTAAAAGGGAAGATGGAGAAATTAACCCTTGAAGCGAGAACCAGTATTGTAAAAGTTGAATGGGAAGATGGCTTAGATTTTGGGCTAGTGTATGAAGTGAACTATGAAGGTCTGCTGCTAAAAAAGATGATGTACTGAGTTATCAAGCAGTAACACCTTAGTTCTTTCTTAAGGATGGAAGGTCCTACAATCAAAGGCCTCATTAGAGCTTTCTACACTCATATCTACATAATAGAGGGCTTTAATGATGTTTTACTGATGGACTTTGGAGGGAAATCAACCTTGATTTGTTCTCATCTGATAGGGAGCATTCTCAACATGCCTAATTTAGGCACTCAGCTCTGTAGATCTGGCGATGAAGATGACATCATCATTCTTGAAGATTGGGAACTCCCGGCCAACTATGTTTTGGGGGAGATTTCCACCAGTGGGATGTCTTAGATAGCAAGGATGTTCCATGAGCTGGTGGTGAAGTTATTGTTACCTAAAATAGTCTCATTGACTAACTGCACATAATTCAAGCATTGTGTGGTCTACCACATGTAAGAGGGTAAGAAGCTCAATTGGCCAGTGGTGATTCTTCACCACTTGACAAAGCTGAATACTGTCTATCACTATAGTTACCTCATAAATGAGATTATGAGGGTAGTGAAAGTTGACGTGGCTTAGTTTCTGGGGGAGTCCGGTGAAATAGTAATGCCGGTGAAGAAGAGGCTTGAATTGTTACATTTCAGCAAGCTAGCTCACAACTAGGTTCATGCTACGTACACCAAGGCTCAGCAAAAGCGAAAGCTGAGGTATGTACCGATAGTATTGCCTATGAACATCAGCAAGGAGGAAGAATACCAGTTTATGGTGGACTTTGAGGAAAGTGATGACTTTGATAAGGCTCCAATCTCCAGTAACTTGGAGAATATGACCACCATCTCTTCTGAACCTCAAAAGGTTGCTTTCACTAGGGCCAAGGGGAAGAGTCTAGCCAAATCCAATGATTCCCCTACTCAGCATCAAAGAAGGAAGGCGCAACACAAAACTCACACACAGAGTGAGGTGGAGGCTAAGCTGCAAGATGAGTAAAAAGATGAGGAAAAGGAAGTAGAGGCTAAGGGCAATGAGTCCCTACACCAAAGGAAGTACAAAATAGTTTTGTCAGATGATATTGAGGAGCAAGGCGAGGCTAAGAAGTCTAAAGATGAGGACCAGCTTGGGTCCAATGCTGCTGAGAATATTCAAGACGTTTTTGCCAAACTCAAGGCCTCTACAGAAGAAAGTACAAGTGGTGAGCAGAGAGGAGGATGCTGGAGAAACCCTTACCCTTATTCCAGAGGAGTCTGATCCTCAAGATCCCAACATCCCCACTTCTAGATTCACTCATGTTGAGGAGCCTTCTTCTCAGCATGAGAAACCTCAGGCTGGCCCATCCTTGGGTCAAATAGCTAACCCAAAGGTTCTGCAAAATCCTAACCCTTCATCTTCTCTTGTAAATCCTTAAATCCCCTCTTCTGTAAATTCTTCTATTCCATCAGGTTCTACTTTAGTAGATCCTAAAACGCAAAAATATTCTTCTACTTCTAACTCTGTACATTCCCCAATTCAAATTTCTTCACCTAAAAATAACAATGAATCCTTTCCACCATCTCTAGTACATATTTCTTCAACCCCTTCTCCTATACATTCTCAACCAATAACCAATTCTTCTATAGCCATTATACCTTCTATTCCACTCAAACCAATTTCTTCACCTATATATGGTTCTAAACCTATCCTTTCTTCAAACCCATCCTTAACCCCCTTAACCCCTTTGGTTAGGGAAGTTCCCAATGCTGAGAACTATGCTCAACAGGGAAAAGCAAGCGGTCAGACTACTGGGGCAAATTTTATAGCTAGTGATGCACCTGAACCCTGTAGCAAACTATTAATGGCTGATACATCTTTCTTGCTAGAGATCCGAGAGTTAGTTAGAAATCAATTTACTATGCTCAATACTGATGCTCAGTTAGATGGAGAGTTAGGCAAAATGCTACTTGCTTAGGAATTGACAGACTTATCGTCTAGGCCCAAGGCAAAATTGTTGGAATTCTAACAACACACAAGTGTGCCTAGTAACTCTCTATACTTTGAGGACTTTGAGAGGATCCAAGGTAGTTTGTTGGTTATTCGAAATCACTTGGCAAAAGAGAGTGCCAAGAGCCTGGTAGATAAGATGGAACAAATCCTTAATGGGTTAATGAACTCTGCAGCCTAGCTTGGCGTAGCTTTTACATCTATTCCCACATCTACTAAGATGGAAAATGCTATTGCAGGAAAGAAAAAGAGTAGCGTAGATGCTGCTACCAAGCAGCTGAGTCTCTTGAGTGCCAACATGGCTACTTAAGTGACATAGATCTATGAGCTTAGAAAGGAGTAGGCCAAGATAAAGAGATTAACCGATCACAAGATCGAGGATGTCTCGTAGGAGGTAGCATATACCAAGGACGTGAGCCACAACATAGTGAAATTGGTAGAATCAGAGTTAAGGTTCTTGCTAGTCCATGATAATAAGCAAGATGAGGTCCTCAAGCTATTAAAGGATATCTCTAAGAAGCTGGACAAGGCCCCTATCTTGAACATTGACTCTCTCCATACAAAAATGGATACTCTTCAGTGAGATATCTCTGATCACATAACGGAGAAAGTCTCCTCATCGTAGAAATTTCTTCTGATAATGATGGGTCAAATTTTTCTAGACATGCCTATGCTGAGCACGCCTCCGAACGAGTCCCTCTGCCTTGAGCTTGGAATAACAATCCACACAAAGATGAATGTCATAAAAATAAAAGTGGAAGATCTGACATAGAAGGTGGATTCACTTCTCAAGATGGGACAGCTGGACAGAAAAGATATCGACTACACCTCACAGTGTATCTCATCTAATGGTCCAAAAATTCATGACAACTGAAGATTGCACTGACAGTAACAGACTTTCATGGTCTCCTTCAATGTTTTCAACAGTTTACAAGTCAAGGATTTGACCAGATAGCTCATCTATCAAGCTGCCATCATCTTCTTCCAAGCGAGCTGAATGATCAAGACTTCCTCTCAACCAAGGGCAAGAACAATTGGAGCAAGAGATTTCCTCGCAGATAATTGGCCAGCAAGAGAGCTTCCAAGCTACACTTGATGCCTTTAATGTCTATCTTGATCAAATCGTTCAAGGTCATATAGCAAAGGGGGAGAAGGTAGCTGAAGATGCGCTCAGAATGGTAAATCTCAATAAGGGATCTCTTCCAAGGCATTCTCATCTGCTGGATCCTTCTAACAAGACCAATCATGACAAGACCAAGATTGTTAGATCTTCCTCTTTAGAGCATAAGAAATAGTTTAGGCCATCTTCCAAGTAGATATAGAAAGTGTAATAGGGCTTAGCGTGCAATCTTAGGTCAGGACATACTTTATGCATTGACTAAGTCATTTTTGATATATCAATAAAATTACAAATTCCTGCCTCAAGTTAAGATCATCTTAACTTTTTATGATGTGTATGTATTTTGCTATGTATCTAACAATGTAGTACATGAAAACATACGAGAAACCAAACCTTTGAAGATAAAGATGAAGTAAAATGATGTCCTTAATCAAAGAAGAAATCCTCCATGTATGGGGGAGCTAAGCCACTTTTACAAGAGTCACTCAGTATGGGGGAGCTCAAGCTGACTAAGGGAAGTCACTCAGCATAAGGGAGTTTTACACAACTTTTAGGTATTCTGTAATCTCTAAACTATTTATTCAATTAACTTCTTCTATTACCTAGTTTGCTATCTGTCCAAAATGGGGAAGATTGTAGAAACCAAGTTAATAATACTTCACAGTACTGAGTTGTTTTGGAAATAACAAACTATCTAGGATACTGAAATTAATTGAGTACTAAGTAGACTCTTAATTAATAAAGGTGACTTGAGTTTATTCAAGAGAGAACAACTCAATTTTTGTGGATAATTAATTAAGTTATGACTTAGATTAAGAAAAGTTGAGTCTGTGCTGAGTACTACATATTTTAGGATTACGTCACTCTGCTTATACTGAGTCCTGCTTTTATTTATTTAAAAGCATTTCATTTGACACGTAGAGACTTAATGACACATGTGCTACTAACTTCATCTATGAAGGAATGAAATATTCTTTAATTGATTTTCAGGAGAAAAGGCGCTGAAATTAATGAAGATTCCTTTCATCCTCACAACCCTAAAAGTTTTCAGAACGAAATGATAGGGATTCCTCGCTACAGTCCAAGTAAAAGGAATTTTCTATTATGCGCCGCGTCTCAAGTGTTTCCTCGTGAATCTGTCAACGTTAGTATGGTCAACCAATAGGAAGACTCCACATTGCATTCTATCGCGTCTCTCTTAAAATAAGATTTCTTGAAGACAAACGAGATTTTTTCAATGGAATTTTATCGAGCCTCAATGTTCAAATTCTATCTCTAAACATCCTAGACTCTATCTCCAACGGGTAGATTTGAAAGATTAGAAGAGATGAGAAATTGAAGATCAGTAGTATTATAAAGTTTGTAACTACTAATTTATAGAGCTTCAAAGTATAAATAGAAGACTGGAGTAGATGTTCAAACTTGGTGAATCACCTTGAATTTCTTAAGAGCTAAAACATTACGCAAATTACTCTAGCTTCCAAAGAAATTCCACCGCAAGCAATCAGTAAAAATCAAAGTCATATCTATTTGTAATAGAGAGAATTTAATTAGATTAACATTATAAGGAATCAATGTTTCTATAACTTGAATCTAGTTTGCATTCTTATTTAATCTGAGTTTCTGTTTGGGAAGGGTACCCAAACTGAGTTGAGTAGTAGTTAGAAAGGAGGGTACTTTCTGTAATAATGTATACCCACTGTAAAAGGCTTCTTCACCTATTGAAGGAATAACTCACTAATGGATTAAAGCTCAGAGATGGTATTCGGGGATCAGAGGTAGGCTAGAGGCCGAACTAGGATAAATCTCAAGTGTTGACGTTTTAACTTTAAGCATCAAACTTTAGCAGTGATCAGCTCATTCATCTCTCTCTCTCTCATTCACTTATTTGCTTCTTATCCGATTTGTGTTAAGTAGTCTTACTCAACTAAAGATTGAAGATAAATTGTGCCAGCAAAGCTGAGCAGTTTATAAGATTTTATATTGCACTCAGCACGCATACTCAGCACGTATATAAAAACTGAACTTGGTGAATAACTTTAAAATAATTAAAAGTAACCAAGATTAAGCATTCAACTCCCTCTGCTGTTGTTAAGAGACTATTTATGGACCAACAAACATGATGTGTGTTTGTCTGTTGCAGGTATCATGGTTTCATTCATTGAAGAGCCTTCTCTTGTACTGGTGCATCATTGCTCTTAGGATTTTTCTTATTCGGGATTCCATGGATGACCCTCTTAGAGTGACAACTATGGGTTCATTGAATCAGATTTGAGTTTAAAGCTTAAATCTGGTTTGAGGAAGATCTAGATGGGTCATTGATCCCGCATTGTGTTGGCGATGATCGCTTAGAAGCTATTTGGCTGAAGTGTTTGGAGGTATAGGGTATCACGTACCATTCTAAGGAGGACATGATGAATTTGATATTTCTTTGGTTCTAATTTTTACATAGATTGCCCTTATAGGTTTTCAATCTATCGAACCTTATCTTAATTTTTTCCTGGACCACATTTTTAGGTTTTCAATCCAGTAGACTCATTTTTTTTCTTTTATTTTTTTGGATTTTTACTTGCGATATTCTACCATTGGCATGCAAGCTATTAAACTAAGCATATGCATAAAGATTCAGTAAAAATGACAATTCATTGATGAACTTAACAATGGTATAAATGTTTCAAATAATTTGACTCCTGCCATCAAATAGCCCTTTTAGGTTTTTTAACTAGTGTGGTTCTCTCGATGTCCTAAATTTTGCCTAATCCGCCCTTTTCGAGTTTTCAACTCAGCGGACTATTCTTTTTCTATTTTGAAAAGAGGCCCTAATTTTTGCTCAACTAACAGAGTGTTAATTGATAGGCTAATTTATTTTTTTTATTGGTACTACTTTTTATCGATTTATTTCTTTCACCTATACGTGATAGTAATTGTGCCAGTTTTGGTTGATTTGGCTGATTGATTGGTTGTCGTCTAGGTCCACGACTTCAGTTGTTTTCTTCTTCAGTGTTTCCAATCGATTGGTTGACACTCGTGTTGCGGTGTATGTGGTGATGATTACTCGTACTTAATCATCAACGTTTCTTTATGAATTCAGTTGTACTCCGATGATAGGTGACATTGTCGGGGTCAGAGGACTCAGACCCATTGGGTGTATCAAGTGTAGCTTAATTCATCGAGGGTGAGCAATGTAATGATCGACTCATAAGTGTTGGTGAGCCATGTGATGGGGTTATTGACGTGCTCAATGATCTGACTCCTTCTTTGTATCTTCGGAGTTGCACCAGTTGTTTGACCTCAATTTGCTTTGTTAACAATTTGACCTCAATTTGCTTTGTTAACAATTTGACCTTATTCTGGCTTCGATCATTTTGATCTTTACGTGCTTCGTTCTTTTCTAGTTTCAATCACTTTAACCTTTGATTGACAAATTTAATAATTAGTGGATGTTTCATGCCTGGAGATCTTCCTGTCAATCTTAAGTCTTTGTAGGATCAAGCAAATGCTATCACACATTGTCTAAGTACATGTGTTTGTCTCTCACTTTCCCTCAAGAGTTAAATAATTTGAACTTAATATAACTGTGGGGAATCCATTTATACCCAAGTTAATTTCATGACATGATGTGTCACATGTGCTAATAACATTATGTATGTGCTTGTGAGAATGCGTGATGTCATCAATAGAATATCAAGAAAGTAAACAAAGTTCAATTTATTCAAAAATTCAAAATCCTCGTGGGCAAAGTAGCTAAAAGTTAATTTATTACATCATCATCCATTAGTTATCTTTCGGTACTAGTGACCCCCAGATGTGTCCATGGATTCAAAGTGTTTCATCCTATCTACCTTCTCAAACACTTCTTGATAGCTTGAAAAGATGTTCTACCCAAACTTGTTTTTGTAAGATAGCAGTGCGCTATCCAGAAACTTGGTTATCATTCCTAGTAAGGTTAAGCGGGCACCAAGCTTGATTTGTGTGGCCATCCAACGCTCATAGTAAGATTTGAAGCTCTCACCTTACTCTTGGCTTATAGCCTCCAAATGCTTCATCATAGTTTCCATTTGAGTGTTGAAACCATAATGCCTGATCATAGCCTGAGCAAGGCTATTCTAATTAGTAGTTATGTCTAGTAGAAGGTGGCTGTACCATTCATTGACTGGGTAACCCAAGGTGACGATAAAGATCTTAGCCATCATCCGTTCACTAACCCTTAATGCCCTCATCACTATTTGGCAATGCGTTAAGTGAGCACGCAGGTCTTCAGAGCCCACATACTTCTAAAACTATGGCATTGCAAAGTTGGGTGGCATGCTATCTTCATCCCCGATTGTAGGCTATGCATGGTATGTGTTCATGAGATGGCCACCATGAGTGGCCAAGAATTATTGCCACAATTACTCCATTCCTGGTTGCTAGAGGATGGCATTCTCAGTGCTCAGATAAAAGCAATATTCCCCTTGGGGAAGTGCTATGAAATAGGGTAGTTGAGGGTTAGCTTGGAGCTATGAGGAAAATGGCACGCTCCAACTAGGAATAGATTATTGGGTTCTGATAAGTGTATAATTACACATATTGTCATAACATTTTCAATCATAAAATGATATAGTTTTGTTTCATTTTATACTTAATATAAAAGATTTCACGTGCTATGTAGTTGTTTTTTATGCAAATGCAGAAACTAGGTAAATCTTGGGAGTAAAAGGATCAAAAGTGAAATTCTATGGAAAAAGAATGAAAAAGGTGCAAAAAGATGCATGGAACACAAGGATTTGGCTTAGGATAGAAGCTGTTAAAGATTAGCAAAGTTGTGAAGAAGAAACATGAGGAAAAAGACATGTCACGATCGTGACACCAATTCAGGTTCATGATTTGTTATTCCTCATAAACAAAAAGTTACAAATCACCATTCACAATCATGATATGTAATTCGCAGTCACAATTTGTGACGGTTATTGGTTATCTCTTTTCAACTACCAACCGCCAGATAACAACGATCAACCGCTATCAACCGCCATCAACTACTAATCGAAAAGATACCTTTTGGAAGTCAACCAATCATGAAAAGGTTCCTTTCCATAGTGGATGAGGATGATCTTTGCATCCAATCATATTGAAGTGATGCAACTCTTCGCCAATGGACATGACTCTTCATTTGGATAAACACAACCCTTCGCACTTTATAAATAGGGTTCAAAACTCAACAAATTTCGTGGTGCACTTTGATGAAACAAAAAGTGAAATTCATGGATATTATATGGGACATGGTGAAGAAGAATTCTAGAAGTATGAGGTACAAGATTAGGGTGGCTGAAATTATCAACACTATCATCTTGGGTGCACGAAGCAAACTCCCTTATGTCCAACAATAGGGTGAGTCTTTTCGTTATATGGATGGGAATTACATAAAGAATACCGGGTTTCTTCAAGAGAATGATGGTGTATATTCTTTCTATTCCTAATCCAACCGCACCAAGAAGCTAATCTCGACTCATGAAGATTCTTTCATTGGACCATCAGATCCCACTGCTAGACATCATCCTGGTAAGGCTCTGATGATCGAAGAAGAAGATGAAGAAGAAGAAGATGAAGCTCCGGAAGATTGGAAGGCGAGCATGCAACAAAAAATGAACAATTACCAAGCGAAACTTGGAGTAATGAAGAAAGACATGAAAATTCTAAAGAAAGGTAATAAATCGATGCTTCGAAAATTACTATCTTTCTTTAGAAAACAAAATTATCAATTTACTCCTAGTCCCCTAGATTCTCCTTCTCAATAGAACGTGTTTACTCTTTTCTTCACTTTTTCTTTTTCAAATTTTTAGACTAGTTATTTGTTTTTAGTTTTGAGTTTTTAAAGTTTTAATATAGACTTCCACAATGAGGACATTGTGTTCTTTAGTGTTGGGGGGGCGTTTGTAAAAAAATCCAAAAAATAAAATAAAATAAAATAAAAATTAAAAAAATCAAAGGATTTGAAAATTTTTCTTGATTTTTGTGTTATTTACACATTATCCATACCTATACTATACTAATATATGTTCCAAGGTTATTATGAGTGTGAGGCATTTCAAGTTTGATGTTAGTGCATATTTCCAACAAAGCGTTTCGAGTATAACCACACATTGAGAGAGTGAGCATTTTAGCACAACATTTAGCATTTAGCAAGGATGAGTTATAAGTAATATTCAAAAGTGACATTCCAAGTAAGTTTTGATAAATATTTCAATGCAACATGAATTAGTATAAGTTATATAGTTTTAGTTTAATGCTATCGATAAGTTAGTAGTGGAGTGATATCTAGTAGTGTTCTTACTATGAGCTTTATATGCAATTCTCGAATAAGTCCTATAAGTATTGAGTTTGTTTAAAGTGTTGGGAAACTATAACCATAACACTTTGAAAGTGTTCAATAAAGGATGAGGGTATTAAGAGA
>CATIWQ010417437.1:0-10110 GCA_949673415.1 Euphorbia schlechtendalii | reverse complement strand
TAAAATTAAGTTGATTAAATGTATTTATATATGGTATTTATTTAATTGATAATTAAATAAATTCATGTATTAAATAATTTAATTGAATAAATTTAATCAATAAAATTGTCATGCTAAAATATTTAATTAGCTATTTAAGTTAATTAAATTAATAGAGTATGACATTAAATTTGATTAAATGTAAGGTTTTAATTTTGTTCAAATGTTAATTTGTAAATTATAAAACATGGCATTTGAATTTATTCAAGGAATTAAACTTAAGGGTTTAATTATTAAATTACAAATTTAAAGGTACCAATTTATAATTAGAATTAATTTAAACCTAATTAGTAATTAGGATATATATAAAATTAAAATAAAATAAAGAAAAAGAAAAACCTAATTCTAATCCAACTTTGTTAGAATAAAAATGTGAATAGGAGTCTACAATGATGATCACGTTTTTTTTTTAGCCATAAAAAAAATTAGGATTTTGTTTTTCTTTTTCTTGGAGTTTTATCTCTTATTCTTCGTCCATTCGGCTAGCAACGGTCCCGGTTCAAGAGGAGTTCGTGCACGTGAGATTGGAGAGTTTCCAATTGCGAGCTTCATGACATCCGTCTCTTAAGGAGACTTTTAAAGTAAGTTCTTATTATGTAAATAAATTGGTTTGAAACCCTATCAATAGTTTCTTGAGAAGACTCAATTCGAATTCGAGAAAATTTTAACCGGTAATTCTGCCGACGCGGATATGTTTTCGATGACAATTCCCCACAATATATACGTACCCATTATACAACAGAACAAATATCCTAATTGACACATATCATGTATCTTGATATGAAAAAGATCATGTTTTTACTCCTGAGATTGCAAAAGCTCCTTGATCAATCTCGTTAATCCACTTAAAATCCTTCCCTAGTTGTTAGCCACACAAAATCCCTCGGTTAGGTCAATCAACAGGGATTTTGAAGCTAAACGAACTAACTAAACCTAACAGATACGAACAAGATAGTCAGAACCATAATATAGGGGCAAAGATTTAGCATCTACGATATTGCCCTTGACATCAGAATTAGGTCAAGTACTCTTCATAAAAAAAACCCCAAACTGAAACTAGAAAATCAAATGCAAACAGAATTAAAATAGTGATTACTTGCAATGGCTTCTGGGTCTTCTGAGTCGACTCCTTCTCAGCAGAAACAGCATCGGTTTGGGAGGTGGGAGCTGCAGATAGAGTAGCCATTAGAGAGGGGTAAGAGGAAATTTTGGTTCTAGAGTTAAACAGATGGAATCTATTGTAAGAAATTGAAAAGGAGAAGAAAGTGGAGGATTTAGAACTCAGTGGTCTAAGCATTGCAGATTGTGACCAGGTACATTGACTCTGCATCATAAATTCACCAAAAAATTGGGTAGCTCTTGAGATTAAACTAGTTTCGGGAATTCAACTGTTGAGAAATGAATCATATTGAGAATTTTCACTTATTTCATGAATGAAGGGCCCAATTGGCCCAATAGTGAAACTGAAGTTGGATTTTGTGAATCCTGGCCCAGCCCATTACGAAAAATGCATATATTGCCCCCTCTATTATTACTTCGTTTATAAATGAGGCACTGGAACATTATTATATTTTACACATGGCATTACAATTATTGCACCAAAGCATATCATCTTCATATTCGTATCATAATATTTCCATACTTTGAACATTTGGATTTTGATCAACAGTTAAAGATCTATGCCTTCTTTCATATTCAATTTTGAATGTACGAAATGAATTTGCTGATTTAAGAAAGAAAGGATTAACTGGTAACTATTGTTTAACCAATTTTACAAAAAAGACTATAAATGTAACCAGCAAAACTTATATGATACTATTATTTAATATTTTATGTTGAGGGTGTGCTATGAGCCTATGATGACATCGACTAACTACTATTTATAACATGATTAGCTAATGACTTTATTTATTGTAAAGGCGAATTTGAATAATTAATTGTAATAAAACTATAGAAGGAAATTAAAATAAGGTTGAGTTTAGCACATTCCAAGGAATCTTCCATCATCATTGGATTACACATGGTATAGACAGGGATATGCCACCAACCATGCAACTGAACAACTCTGTATGTGTATCTCTGCGTTGCAATTACATTGTCAGAATTTCTCTCTAGTGACCCATAATTTACTAAAATTTTCTCTCCTTGTATTCAAGGTATTTACCAACAATCGAAGAAAATGAGGTAAAAACATTAAAAAATCATTGGCATTAGAGATCAAGCCAGTGCAAACCCAACACGATTGATAGATTATTTTGTATAATACTATATATGCACCGTATCATCATTTTTGTAATGAGAGAAAGCAATGTTAGAATCATCTTTGTTACACCACAAAGAAAATCAATGTCCAATACTATTCACGGTCTCATGGTCATATTATTTTATCAAATTTTAATGTAAATATCAAAATAAATACATACTAACTAATAATTTTATTTATCCAACACGGTTCGCGTGGTAGTTTTAAACTGCAATGAAGTTAGGGGTTCGATCTTGCACATGTGAATGTAGAAAATAACAAGGCCAATCTCCCTATCGTTTACCATTAAACGAAATATTAATTCTCTAGATGGAGGAATGCTTTGGGAAGCAAAAAAAATCTAATGAATTTAATAGCTTGTTGAATAGATAATCTCGAATATTACATAGGATTTAAATAATTTACAAACTACAAATACAAAACATGTGATCAAAACATACTAATGTATTGGTCATTTCTTTCTAGTAACAAATCACAAGAAGCTAGAGCATAAAATAGGATGAAAATGAATTTTTATTAATTTACAAATCACATTGATCGGACGGTGGAGAAGTCCATATAGAAGCAGATAACATACGTCTTGATTTCCATCCCAAAACTAGCCTATTACTACTTAATTCTTCAACTCTATATCCATCGTTAAATAATCCCAGTAATAATTTTGCTTGACAATGATTAGCAAAGCTTATATTTACCGGCTTAAGCCCTTCCGCACCCAACCATTCCCCCCATGAGCTCCCTTCCACTCCACCCGCTCTATAGATCCGACCCAATGACCCAGCTATCCGTGGTCCTAAGAATACTTTCTCCACTAATGCCCGGGCCCGACTTTGCATGGGAAAACCCGCTTCGAGTGAGTCATACACCGCGGAGTAATGGTGTAAAGAGTCCATAAACCGCTCCACAAACCCTCCGCCAATGATGGGCCCCGCTTCTTCCTCTACTAATGTCACTAATTTCGGGTTTAGTGTCCTGGATCCGGATAAAAACGAAGTGATCGAATCGGGTGACCGGTAACTGAAATGAGGCAAATGGAGCATACAGTTCATAACCAATGCTTCTCCTTTGACTAGTTTTAGTGTTGCTGGCCGGAACGTTTCGTCAGAGTCTAATCTACATTGGTGAAATGAAAACGGCTGGCCGATGGAAGCGGCGAAGGCAACAAGACGCCGGCCGGTTTCTTGGACCGTTCCGATTGATCTTCGACCGCTTCCACTCCTCGAAACCGCAGTTATTCGGAGGTGGGGAGTAGGCGGGCCATCTTTCCGACATACCAACGATTGCATCAACGACGCCCATTGGATTCCTTCCATTATATCGTAGTCCACAATGTGGATTCTCCGATCTTGAGCTACGGCTTCGAGAATCGCTTGATTCGCGGTAAAATGGCCGAATTTCAAGTAGGGCGACATGTCTTGAAGCAGCTGAAAAGCCGCCAAAACATCAGCCTGGTGGTGGTGGTTGTCGTCGCGGTGGTGGTGATATGGCCCGCTATTTACGGAGTGCTTACCGGTTCCTTCTAGTAAACCGAACAAGGCGTCGGTAAAATAAGCCGCTAATCTCTCCATATTAGTTCCGTCGGTAGGGGAAACCAACTCCTTGAGCCGAGCCAATATCACTCTTGCCAAATCGCGGCTCTTGTTAGCGCCGGTGAGAGCCTCGGCAGCAGCCATTAATAGATGAACTAATCTCAAACCCTTGAAATCGTCTCTAGAAGTTTCGTCATCCGCCATGATTGTATCCGTTGAAACACAGGTGGAATTACAGGTTTCATTGCTCTGATTCTGAATCAGATTCAAATTCAATCCTCCATCTTCCATCATAGAATCAATCAAATCGCGAAAATCATCGTGGTGAGCTGATAAAGCTTCCCAATCGACAACCGGAGACCAGTCACTCCAGTTTCCGGCGTTGTCGTTATCGGTGGAAGAAGTGGTGGTTGTTGTTGTAGTAGTAGTGCTGTAGCCGGGAAAATCAAGCTCAAAAGCGCCGTCGATAGCCATAGCCATCGCCGGAGAAGAAAATGAATAGGGATTACCGGAATGGAAATCGAAAATATCAGGGCCAGTGATAAAGCGTTGAAATCTGAAGTGAAAACTTTGAAAACGAAAGAGCAAAAAGGAAGAATAGAGATGGATTAGGGGTGTGAATGATTAAGGGTAATTAAGAACGTATTAAGTACTAATTAATTTAAGATTGGGTGCTCAAGAACGTATTAAGTACTAATTAAGGGGTTTGGGAATTGGTTTTATAGATACACATGTTGAACCCAACTACTATTAATATTTTTTTTTATGATTTATTACCTCATGGAGATTTGATTAATTTATTAATGCATACACGCTTCATTTTAAAATAACTTTCGTTTTAGAAATTTTTAAAAATTTCAAAATAGTTATCGTTTTAGGATTTTTATGCATATTTTTATATATTTTGTTTAGTTTACCCATATTTAATGTACATTGAAAATGAGAAAAAGAATAAAGCATCCAATCAATTTTCGAATTAACAAATGTCATAGTGGTAAATAAATTTTTTTCTTGCTTTAGTTAATGTAATCTTGGTATTGCCAAACAACCTTAAAGCGACAGTTATTTTGAAATGAAGGGAGTATTATGTTTTACTTC
This sequence comes from Euphorbia schlechtendalii, assembly GCA_949673415.1. NCBI lineage: Eukaryota > Viridiplantae > Streptophyta > Magnoliopsida > Malpighiales > Euphorbiaceae > Euphorbia > Euphorbia schlechtendalii. Next base: position 5,181 of record CATIWQ010417437.1, on the reverse strand, counting down.
AATATTGCTATCTCCGATAACAAATAGATTATCATCTTAAAATTTTCATCAAGATCAATAAAATATTTATTACTTTATTAATTTATCTTTTTTACTTTATCTTTAAATTCTCTATTTTGAGCACCAAGAGGAGTAACTTTAAAATTATAAGGGTGCTTCCATACTTTTATTTAATACTAACATTTACGAGCCAAGCCATTGTTTTGCGTGAAGAGTAAACTTATAAGTTAGAGTATTTAGTAATATGTAGACATATTAAATGAGTAGAGTATTGCATGTAAAGGTGCAAAATCTATCCTTGTTTGATGGATTCCAATAATTTGTGCCACAAACTTCAATTTTGTGTAGATATTCAAATTAGACTAACTAAGATATATTTAAAATATTTTATTTTAGTTTGAGTTTCTATCTATGATTTTTAATAAAAAATTACATTAAGGCAAGAACAAAAAAAATGAGCTACTTGGGGTAAACAACCACTCTCTCGAAATATCCTTTAAAATTTTAGGTGGAGCTACAAAAAAGGCCAAGGTTCACAACAAGCACACCAACTGCCATGGTTGCTTAATGCATAGTCAGCTCCAACAGAGTCGCCTTTTAAATAGCTCCACTCACCAGTTTCTCCTCTCGAGTCGGCGTTGTCGAAAATTTAACTAGATGCCACATATACTAATGTCTATTTTAAAATTTTCATACATATGCTATGCTTGTCGGAGTCAATCGTAAGTATAAGTTAGTAGTATGGCGCTTAAGGCATATGATCAGAGGAGACTCAATTTTATCTTAATATATTTTTGAATTTTTCTGAATGCTATATTATTAATTTTAAAAAAAATTTTGAAATGTTACCTTATATCTTTTTGTTTGTTTTAAAAATTGTACAATTGCGTTTAGATTAATGTAAAGAAAAATGTTACTTCACCTTTATATAGACTCGAAGCTGTGATCTCCAAAATCAAAGAGTCAGTCTCAATTTTTAGGCAAAGACACTTACCACATTTTATTTTATGTTTATTAGAATATATTGCAATTGTACATAAAATTTTTAATCAAAGAAGTTGATATTTTTTGGGTTTCGCATATAAACCCTCCAATTATTAAGAAGAACCCTAATATTTATTAGTACCCTCAAATTGTTAGGATCCGCTCTAATGTTTGTATGAGACCCAATATTATATAAAGTTATATACACATATAAAACAAATGAATAGAATGTCCAAAAAGTACATATAGAAGTTCTAAAAAATGGCAATTTTTCACTTACAGTGACCAATTAGAAAAAGAAGAATTCATCAAAATGAAAGCTAAGTTTGGTAATGGGAAAAGTTAAAAAAGACAAAATGAAGAGATTACTTTAACCTTACTCCTACGTAACCTATCTAATAGCAATATTAATATATACCTGAATGGCAGTTAAGATTCAGTTACTGGAATTAGTATTATAACACTTGTAATTCACTTATTTCATTGACTAGTCTTTCTTGCCACATCAGCGTGGTTGATATCCACGTAAGCAGTTGCCGGCTCCACCGTCCCAACATCTTTCAATAAACAGTGCTGAGTTCGCTTTCCAGTTGCATAAGAATGTTTGCCTCAAGGGCTCCACTTCTAAGTCAAATCTAATTTTATGGACTTCATTGGTCTAATTCACATCCCACCACAATTGATTAATGATATTTCGAATATTAAATCATGCATAAATTAGATCAAGTTGAGATTATTGAACACATCAATAATTATTTTTAATCCACTCAAGTAAACCTGTCATGGTTATTACAGTTAGTAAAAAAAATCAGTCTACATGTCTCCCGCGGTTTCAAGCATGATATGTAACGAAAAGGGCAAGAAATATTTATTGGAATTATCGAAATTAAGAAAAGGCTCGACTATACTTTTAATCAAGGCATAGTACTGCTACATATATAACGTCACTCTTGAATAACTTCTCTTAAGCAATTAGAAGTTTAGAGGATATTCATGAAATAATTGATTAGGATATTAGAGAATGAACATTAGAAGTCTCACATAGCTAGTGACACGTGTGATGTAAAATGTGTATTTTATTTTGAACACGAATCATTTGGTTTCATCACACATATCATTTAACTATATTCAAACACGACCAAACTTTCAAAATCATAAGTCTCTTCATAGACAAAGCAAAAAAACACATATATCGAATAATGGGAAGATTTTGAGACCTTGTTTAACGATCATTTGGTGGGGTTTAGCTATTTAAAGAAGATATTTTAAGAAATGTGTATCGTGTTATATTTAGTACTCCATACCCAACTACTTTGGGGGAAGTGTTGAAAAATGAACGAGTCATACTATGTAAGAAAACAAATGAAACTAAATATTAACATATTGGTTTTATGTTCTATATGAACTCAGAGTTAATATATATGGTCGAATATTGAATCAAACACGATATTCTCTTAAGACCAATAGATATGGCTCTACATATGAATACCGGGCAATTATTAAGGCTTTGATATTTACATGTATGATAGATGATAATAGGGATGTGTCTTTGAAAACCCTTCTTCCCAATGAATGATATGTATCCCAAAATCTATTAAAACATATCATTCAAGGGGGGGGCTAGTCCCTAATATAATTTCCCATGTACACTTGTAAAAATAACATAAGACGGGACAAAAACAAGCAATGAAAAACCAATCAATAGGCTAAGGAATGAGATTGAATTTGAAATTAAAATAATTGTGTATAATATAAACATGTATAAAATTGAGATAGCCGAATAAATAGTAGAAGAAACAAAGTGAGACAAATGGTAAAACTGAAGCAAGTTACATTTATTGGTGGTAGTATGCCAATACACGTATACTGTAAATCCAAATTTCATCTAAATTATGTCCATATAATGGTAATGGCAAAAGAATGTGTAGAAAATACAAGAACAATTCTATGGACTTGGTAACTTTCATATTTGTAGACTCATTCAATTTCTTTTTATTATTGCAACTATTATTTATTATTTTTTATAAAACTTTTTGTTGGAGTCGAAGTTTGAATTCAAGTGTTTAAAATTCATCTATTAATGAAATCAGTACCTATTATTATTGATTATCATTAAGGATGTGACTAATGTTTGAAACTTTGGTTAAGATTTAAGATTGAATTTGTAATTTTAAAAGTCTTAGAATGAAATATTTTTTTGAAAAATGTCTTAGAATGAAATATATTTAAGATGGATTCAAAATTCTTTTTCTATATAATGTAAACATATATTTTCACATGTTCATTATTCTATTACATGCACATGATTTGCTCCCTGAACTTGGCCTTAAAAGTTAAAAGATTTTCGAACTTTGAAAAGTATTTAGTTACCCCCTCAACTTGTAAAAAGCACAAATTTACCTCATAAATAACATGTGTCACCTTCTGGTTGGTTTAACTTTTTAAATATGCCAATTTTCTCTCCACCAGATGACATGTGGCAATCAAGGTTTAAATTAATGCTTTTTTTACAAGCAAATGAGGCAAACTGGTGCATTTTTGCAAGTTTAGAGGATAAAGATGCGTTCTTCAGAGTTCAGGGGATTGTTTGACTTTTGAAATCAAGTTCAGGGACCAACTATGCATCATGCCTTTACAGTTTGGTACTTCCTTTTAGTGATGGAAAATAATTTACAATGTTATGGAAAGTCAACCAATTGAATTGGTTAGTTTTTCCGTTTATGGTCAAAATTAAATTTTGAATTATTTGATGGAAACATCATATTTCACATGAATAAAAATATTATAGCCACAAAGTGTATGACAATTGTTTTTTTTTCTGTTGAATTATACTTTAAGTGCTTATTTAAAAATATTAAACATATGCTTTTTAGGTTAATGCCAATCCCTTTGGAGGCCTAATAAGGAATAGTTATCGAGCATGGGTCGACCTAGCAAAGAGCTTTGGATTCGCATTACACCTAACGTAAGTGGTTATGTCACATTGTCATCACTCACATTATTTTAAGGTTCAACTAATTATTTCATTTTTAATACGTATTTCTCTCACCGTAAGAAACTATGGTCGCAGACTGGCTAGTTCTTTTGAATCCTTTATATTATAGATCTATCATACTTGGATCCGTTGACATCAATTTTTATAAGGTTCGGTGACTAATAAGTTATTAGTTATTAACGAGAATAGAACTAGCGGTAATAGCAGATTCAAATGGACCGTAGATATAAAATATGTTTATAGATAAAGCTTTATGTTTTATAAAGAGATATAGGGAGTTCTATACTTTTTTTATTGAAGTGATACCAGTTGGAAATTAAAATCTATTACAGTAAAAAAAATTGTGAAATAAAAGTAAATAATTGAGATGGCAAATGGTTGTTAAACGAGGCTTTTACTGGCTCATTTGATTGGATCGCAACGTTTTAATTCATAAATCGAACGGCCGGCGTGCAATTGATAGTAATAACGCGCCATCGAAAGGGAAATTTTACATTTGTCCTCCACGCTCCTGACTCTGTACGGACGGCTATCTTATGGATGAGGCAAAAGAGCGCAGGGAACAATTCTTTGGAACATCATCAGTTTGGTAATTCACAACTTCAGAATATTATCAACGCTGAAGGTTACCAAATTTGTCCCAAAAAATTTATTATTTTATCTGGAATTTTCAAAGTGATCTTTCGTAGGTAGCTATTTCAATTTTCAAAAAGTGCATCATTTTGAAAGTTGAGAGAGCTACAAGATCATTTTGAAAGTTCAGGGAGCAGTATATTTTTTGAAATAAATTCAGGTACCCGGTGATAGATTAAGCCTATTATCAAACAAAAATAATTTTGTCAAATAAAAAATTATTTACATGGAAAAATTATAAAAATAATTTTAGGTTTTCTATCTTGATATAAAGTATTCTAGACATTTTGATTTTTGTGATCTGAAAGTCCATTGTTTCTCGATTTTAAGCTCGTAACGAGACTTTTAGTGTGAAGTCACTGAATGTATATTAATTTTATTGTCTAATTTTGCGAGTTAAAAAAAATTCAACTATTATTGTTGAAATATCAGTATCTTGAAAAATGTGTCTAAGTGACGTCAATGAGGAAAAACTCGGCTTAAACGGTGCCTAGGCGGCAATAAATCGATTAAGCAAATGTAATGTCCTAGGAATTTAAGTTAGGCGACGACCCTCATATAACGCCTAA
>CATIWQ010417317.1:0-11129 GCA_949673415.1 Euphorbia schlechtendalii | reverse complement strand
CAACTTTAGCTTTCACTTGCATACCTTACAACTTTGCTTTGCTTTCTACTTATACTTTCTATTTCGAAGTTTATGATATGTCTATGTGTCATAATGAGTATTTCATGTTAAGTCTTTTATGTTAATCAAGTTATATGCATTGGAGTTAATTTTAAGAGTTATTTCAGGATTAACAATATCGTGTATAATCACTGGATCTGTGATATAATGTTGTTTAATGAGCTAAAATTTTTGGAATGGCAACTTACTAAATATGGCTATGTGAGAGCGACTTGTACTAAGCATAGTATTGATGTTGTCCAGGTTTATATAATAGTCTTAATTCGTTTGCGCTAGGTTTAGAAAAGTCATTTCATGTGTTGCTCTGCGGCAAATAATTGAACATCTGAGTATTTAGAACTGAGTATGTTAGATTAGTTTAGTGAATCGTAACATCTTTGGTAAACTTGCATGCTTTCTCCGCTATCCTTATTTCGTAGGGAAAATCTATATATTTTGATGCTCTAATCTTTCATATCTATATTTACTCATTCTTCATTCTAACCTTCCTACCCAAAATATTAAATTTATTTTATTTTCTTTAATTTATCTTCCTTGTTGATCTTTAGAACTAGTCCTTCCCTGTGGGATCGATATCTTTTAGAACTACATCGCAACTGTATACTTGCAGTTATCAATATTTTTCTATTTTGATAAAGGGTATTGACAACACCTATACTTTACGTGAACAAGTTTTTAGCACCGTTGATATATGGTCGTATCTTGCAAACAAACTACTAAACTTATCAGTAGAAAAGTGACGAACAGCATTCCCTGCTCTTGGATAATAGCTATATTGCCCCTTGGGAAATGCCGCAAAATGGGTCAGTTGAGGAGCTTGGAAGTGTGAGGCGACTAACGTACTCCAGTTAGGAATAGGGTGTTGGGTCATTCCTTGGTAGAAAGGCCCTGGTGCGAATGCTGGCTAGATAGGATGACTTTGTCCTACCCTGAACTAGTAATAAGCAATAGGAGGTGGGGGCATCATGTGTGAGGTGGGAGGTCCTCCTACCTCAAGCCATCTAGTTGGATTGCCATTGTTAAGGGTGACCTCCGAGCTGGACACTGCATTTTGGGTCCTCCCAACATGTTGGTGAATGAGGGATGCTAGCTGTTCGCTATTGGCAAAGGCATTCAAGGTAGCTGCAATCTCGATGCTCACCGATGACTGCTGAGAATTTTATCCCGTAATGGAAGGGTGATCTTCCCTCATACCTTATTCTCATGGATTAGCCATGATAGATGTGTGTTGAACCGAATCTGAGTCTGAATCGAGTCCTCACTTGTGTCAGTGTACGGAACCCCCTCCAGATTGACCACAATTAGGGAACACGTACCAAGCGATGAGTAGGCCTTTTCCAAGCTAAGATACACAAGCAGATGATCAGATTGTGCATGTAAGACTTGTGATATGATTCATGATGTGAAAAAAATGCATGAGATGTTTAATGTTATGGCTGCATTCATAAAAGGGTTAACATGCCATGATGTGAAATAACATGTATGTCAATCCATTTGAAACAAATAGGTTAGTCATTAGGTAAAAATGAAAATATGTGGAAGAGAAAATCCAACAACGAGGGTTGGATTTGAGATTTGTACAATGTCTGTGTGACATCGTAACATGAGTGATGTAAGTGAGGTGACTAAGTTACCTATGTGGTAATAAGTCAATGGTTTAATGTTTTGTACTATGACTAGGTCTCATGGAATGAGGAGGTCAAAATTATTTCATGTAAGCGGTGTGACATACCCTAATAAAATGAAAATAACTACCGTATGTAGTTACCTAATGAATGATTTGGTTAATTCACCCAATTTGGGAATAGTTTTTGGATACCTATGTGGTCATTACTATTTGAGGTGATACGTGAATTATTGCCTCGTGTGGGTGAATGATGGTATGAAGCATATACCCTTAAAGATTTGGTAAGGTAAGACTTTTGAAGTATGTTCGCCTCGTGTGGGCTTAGGTTAGGACATCAATTGGGATATCCTTTAATGTGGGAAAAATGGTTTTGGGTAGGTATTTGCCCCGTTTGGGCTTATGCTGTGTATAATTACCTCAGAAGGGCTGTTAGTTGGATATCGAGTGGAAATCTCAAAGGTAATGTGTGGGATATATTATTGCTCCTTGTGGGCTAAGTGTCGGATGTCAAGTGGACATCACATAGTAAAAGAAAGATATGTTTGCCATGTACAGGTTAATAGCGGGATGTCAAGTGGACATCTCGCTGAAAAGGGTAAGTGATGTTCCTAAGTGGTTTTATGATGTCCTAGGGTGACACGATCTAAAGTGTCAACTGTGACTAAGTGTACGTGGTATCATGATGATAATGTGATATGTACATTTAATATCATGAGTGTGTGCATTCGAGTGTCTACACAAAAATTCGTGGTTAGTATGACATTTGTACAATAATAAGTGTTTAGCATATAGCATGCAACATCCAAACTTCCAATCATACAACTGCCGCGTGTAGGGTTTTTGGCTAGTCTATATCCTAAGTTTGGTTCATCTTAGTACCATGAAGATACTAAGGAGCACATCTGCAGAAAAATTTAATGCATGATCACGTGTTTGGGTAACACCCTAGGGAAAATGCCTACGGCTTATTTACATGAGGGTTATAAATGGGTTGCTGATGTAGAAGGTTCTTGTTGCGCTAAAATACACTCCAAGCCTCTCCCCAAATGGGTTGAGGGAGGTACATGCGATATGGCAACAAGTGCTCCACCCGCTCAAGTACGATCTTTTCTCAAGGAGGCAGGTTAGTACAAGAGAGAGTTTCACGGTAATGAGGGTACCTTAGACTTATGGGCTAATCCCTTCTACTACAATGCATTATTATGAATATGTCATAGTTAAGAGAAAGCGGAATAATGTGATTAATAATTTTCGGCACTTATCTGAAATCTAAAACCTTTGAAAAAATAAGCTTTTAGAAAAAATCCCCAGCAGAGTCATCACTGTGAGCGGGCGACACGGAGTGGTAGGCTGAGAGCGCGCAGAGGTGAGAGGCACGGTCTACCGGGGTGTTTCAAAAAAGGTGCACCGGGTCAAGGACCCGGGAAAAAAAGGTTGAAAGAGAAAGGGCAAAAACAATTTTTTGGATTGGTTCGAACACGAATCCATCATCTCTTAGTGTGGAGTTGCCACCTGGGATAGCTCTTTCTAGGAATTAGAGTCTTGTGAGGCTTAATGTCCGAGGGACGGCCCACTAAGACATAGAGATTCGGGTTCGGGATAAGTTGTTTATTTCTCATTAGATCACATTATATTCCATCTATAGAAAACTGTATTTTCTTAGTTATGCATATTCGCGCTTAGGTCGCTTTTGATTTTAAATGCATGATTTATGTATGGCAAAATAATAAACCATCCACAAGGTGAAATAATAAACCATCCACCAAGCAGTAAGTAAATGCGGAAAATAAATGCGAAAAAAACAAAGATTACAAGGCTTCTAAAAATCGGGGGATGCAGCCTCCCGCTAACCTATTAATTATATTTCCCATAAAATGATTAAAATGCGATACCCTAAGGAAAATAAATCCTAGGGATACATCTAACCTGCATCCACAAAGGTTAGCATGAAATATGGCACATATGTTCGATTTGATTTTATCTAGGCTCGTGTGACCTAATTAAAACATCGATGATTAAAATTGTTATTTTAAATAAATATAGTTCATTTTCATTTACATGTATGTTGGTCAATTTTATTAGTGAAAATGACCGCATGGTAAAAATGTGAGGTCTGTTATCCGAGAATACTTTTTATTCCCTTTGTGGGGGTATTCTAATACATATCTTTACTAAATAAATAAAATAGAAAATTGAGATGAAGAGAATTATTACAACATTTACAATGATAAGTAAATAAAATAATTCCTAGGTCCACAAATAAAATCAAAAAGAGATGAAGTAGATGAAAGCATAGAATCCGTAGTTCTAGGAACTCAGAGGCTTACTCTTTCGGCGTGAATCCACTTCGGCGTATCCATTCGATCCCCTGGAGTGTTCTTCGTTCGTTTTGATTTAATTGTAGTTTAATTGGAAAATAAGTGTTTATTTATCCAAAAAATAATCAAACTCGGGTTTTAAATTTGTTTTAGAGCCGAGAATATTTGAGGATTTAAGAAGAAAAGTAGATGAGGAGAAGTTTTGAAAATAATTAAAAGTTGGGATCCAAAGGTGTTTTGGATCCAAGAAAATATTAGAAGAAAAGAAAGTATTTTTATTGTATTTTTCTGTGTTTTTTTATCTGAAAAGGAGAATTTTTCTCTGAAAGTTTGAGCCCCCTTCAATCCAAAAATGTACGACTATTTATAGAAAAATCCTGAAAAATCCAAAAAGGCAAAAAAGTTTGGCGTGGTCACCAAAAAGTTTGGTGACCTCGCCAAACTAATTGGCGAGCTTGCCAAAGAGGCTAGCAAGCTCGTCAGAGAGTCTGGCGAGGCTAGCCAAGGTCTGGCGAGCCTTGCCGGGGTCTAGCGAGGTTCACCAGACCATTGATAAGCCTCGCCAGGGTTTGGCGAGGTTCTCCAGACCATTGGCGAGCCTCGGCGGGGTCTGTCGAGGTTTGCCAGATCCTTGGTGAGCCTTGCCAGAGTCTGGAAATGTTTGCCAGGCTTTTTGGCGAGGCAAGCTCCTGATCCGGTTTTCGGTGGCCCTTTTGAATTTTTTGTATATTTTATATATTTTTTAATTGATTTCTGAAATAAAGTCCTTTTTAATTCAGCAACGAGGAAGACTCCCATTTGAAGATCGTCGGATAGTCAAAAATCCTGTGATTCGAGAATAAATATCCCGAAAAGCCATCATCATTGAATGCGGGAGCTGGTACAAAATCCCGTGCTCACACCAACCCTCGTTGTTGGATTTTCATTTCCACATATTTTCATCTTTACCTAAAGACTAACCTATTTGTTTCAAATGGATTGACATACATGTTATTTCACATCATGGCACGCTAACCCCTTGTGAATGCAGCCATTACATTAAACATCTCACACATTTCTTGCATCATGAATCATATCACGAATCTTACATGCATAGTCTAATATTCTGCTCATGTATCAAAGGGGTTGGGAAGAGGCCTTCTCGACGCCTTGTCCGCATTTCCCCAATTGTGGCCAATATGGAGGGGGTTTCGTATACTGACTCAAGTGAGGACTTGGGTTCCGATTCAGATTCAGTTCAGCGCATGACTGTCATGGCCAATCCACAAGAAGAAGGTGCAAGGGAAGATCGACCTATCCTTACAGGATAAAATTCTCAGTAGTTGTCGATGAGCCCCAAGATTGTAGCTACCTTAAATACCAACAACGTATAGCTAGCATCGCTCATTCGCCCACACGTCGGGAGGGCCCAGAATGCAGTGTCCAGCTCAGAGGTCACCCTCAACGACGTTAATTCAACAGGGGGATATCCTACCTCGCATGCAGTATCCTCAACTCCTACTGCCATTTATCATCTCGGGGCAAAACAAAGTCAGCTGAACTAGTCTCAAATTGGTCTGCTAGGATATAACTTTGCTAGTCCTTCCCAATTCTTCCCTGGACAAACTATCCAGCTGGCATTTGCACTAGAGTCCTTCTACCAACAGCCTATTCTGACTTGGAGTACGTCGGTTGCCTCACAACTCCAGGCAAATCAACTACCCCATTTTACGGCATTTCCCCAGGGGCAATATAGCTCTTATCCAAGCACAGGGAATGCCATCCTCCAACATCCAGGAATGGCAGAACTATGGCAACAGTTCTTGGCCATTCACGGTGGCCACTTAAGGAACATGTACCATGCACAACTGATAATTAGGGATGAAGATAGCTTGCCCCAAACTTCGCAATGTCGCAATTTGAGAAGTATGTAGGATCTGGAAAACCACGCGCTCCCTTGACACATTATCAAATAGTTATGAGAGCATTGAGGGTTAGCAATCGAATGATGGCTAAGCTCTTCGTCATCACCTTAGGCCACCTAGTCAACAAATGGTACAGCCACCTTCCGCTGCATATATCCATTGATTGGAATGGCCTCACTCAAGCTATGCTGGGGCATTATGGTTTCAACTCTCAAATGGAAATCACAATGCAACATCTGGAGGCCATAAGGCAAAGGCAAGGTGAGAACTTCAAATCTTACTATACACGTTGGATGGCCACACAGGTCAGGCTGCAGACTCGTTTGACCCTACCAGAGATGATAACAAAGCTGCTGAACGGTGCATTACCACCATACAGGAACAAATTAAGATCTGATAGCTTCTCTAGCTATCAAGAAGCGTTTGAGAAGGCAGAGCAGATGGAGCACTTTGAATCCATGGACACCTATGGGGGGCACTAACCCGTGATGAATGATTATGTAATAAATTAGCTTTTTGCTACTTTGCCCAAGGGACTTTCGAATTATTTATGAATAAATTGAACATTGTTTATTTGCTTAATATTTTATCAATGACATCACGCATTCTCATAAACATATACATAATGTTTTTAGCACATGTGACACATCATTTCATGAAATTAATTTGGGTATAAATACCCCATAATAAAATCAAGTGATTTAACTCTTGGGAGAAAGTGAGAGACAAACACATGTATTTAGACAACGTGTGATAGAAATTGCCTCATCATACAAGGATGAAAGATCAATGGAAAGATCTCCAAGCACGAAACGTCCACTGACTCACACAAAGATCAAAAGGATCGGAGCTAGAATAAGGCTAAAATGTCGACCAAGCAAGTTGGGACCAAACAACTAGTGCAATGTCACAAAGAAGGAGTCAGATCGTTGAACACATCAACAACTCCATCATAACCATTCACAAGACCAAACAACCGGTGCAATGCCACAAAGAAAGAGTTGGATCATTGCACATGTCAACAAATCCATTCATAAGACCAAACAACAGACACAATGCCACAAAGAAGGAGTCAGATTGTTGAACATGTCAACAACTCCATCACACGGATCACCAACATTCGTGGGATAATCAAACAAGAGTTAATGATAAAGATAAAAAGGAGTCAGATCGTTGAACACGTTAACAATTCCTTCACAGGGCTCACTACTATTTATGGGCCAATCATCACACCATCAAAGGAAATGCCGATAATCAAAACTCATCATCAAATACACCTCAAGCCAACAAAGCACCAAACCAATAGATCAAAAACGCTGAATGAGATAACAACTGAAGTTGTGGACATCGACGGTGACCGATCTATCAAATCAACCAAGTCTTACACAATTGCTATCACGCGTAGGTGAAAGAAATAAATCGATAAAAAGCAGTACAAACAAAATAAATTTGTAATTAGCCTGTCAATTAACATTCGGTTAGTTGAGCAAAAATTAGGGCTTCTTTTCAAAATATAAAAAATAGTTCGCTGAGTTGAAAACCCGAAAAGGATGGCTCAGGGAAAACTTAGGACATCGAGAGAACCACATTAGTTAGAAAACCTGAAAGGGTTAATTGATTGCAGGAGTCAAATCATTTGAAACATTTATACCCCTATTAAGTTCATCAATGAATTATCATTTTTGCTGAATCTTTATGCATATGCTTATCTTGATTGCTTGCATGCCAATGGTAGAATATCACAAGTAAACATCCAAAAAAGATAAAAATAATAAAGAATAAAACAAAGAAAAATGAGTCTGCTAGATTGAAAACCTAAAAGGGCGGTCCAGGCAAAAATTAAGACAATGTTCGATAGATTGAAAACCCGCAAGGGCGATCTATGCAGAAATTAGAACCAAAGAAATATCATAGTCATCATCTCCTCCTCGGAATGATACGAGACATCACATACCTCCAACACTTCAGACAAATGGCTTCCAAGCGGTCATCATTGACACAATGCGGGATCAACGACTAATCCAGAATTTCCTCAAACCAGATCCAAGCTTTGAATACGAATCAGATTCAACGAACCCATGGTCATCACTTTGAGGAAGTCATCAATGGAATCCCCAACAAGACAAACCCAAGGGGCAACCATGCACTAGCACAAGAGAAGGCTCCTCAATAGATGAAGCACACGACGCCTGTAACAAATGAACATACATCATATGATAAATATTGTTCATGCATAAAAACATGCATACATTACATTCGCATCATAACATTTACAGGCAAAAACGATGCCAAACCGGGGTAACACCGTCCCAGTAAACAAGAACCTCCACCTCCACATGAGTAATCTACAAACAAGAAGATGGCCCACTCAAGCCTAAGATCAACATTACAAAAGCCTCCTAAAAAAATGGAGAAGTCTTTAGGACATCCTCGAATTTCCATTAAACTTACTTATTTATCGTGTTTTAATTTTTGATTGAAGGGGTAAAAATTTTTGCTTCGTATAAACTCAATCAAATAATTAAAACATTCATTATAAAAATGTTTTACAACCAGCAATTATCACACGAGGGGAAGCTGTGAGCACGGGATTTTGTACCAGCTTGTGCGTTCAATGATGACGGCTTTTTGAGATATTTATCCTCGAATCACATGATTTTTGGCTGTCCGACGATCTTCAAAAGGGAGTTCTCCTCATTAAAAATAATGTTTGGGTCCCTAAATAAATATTTAAAGGCTTATAATATTTTTTAGGGTCCAAAATAATTTAATTGGGTCATTTGGAAATATAGGTATATAAAACTTGTATAAATAAATAAATAAATATATATATATATAATATATATAATATTTTAATATTTTAAATTAAATTAATTAAAAATAAATAAAAAGAAGTGGCCCAACCCAATTTGGGAATTCATTGGGCTTCGTTGCTGAGGAATTCAACGAGGGTGTGGCCCTCACTGAATTCCTCAGCGAGGGCCACCCCTCCTCGTTGAGGAGTTGAGCAAGGGGGGAGATCGCCGAAGAGTTCGGCAGCCTGGTTTAACCCCGTCCTGAATTTCTATAAATTCGGGGCATTTTTGGATTGAAGGGGGCTCGAAATTTTAGACGAAAACAATTAGATTTTAAGAGAAAAAACAATGAGTAAAACTCCAAAAATATTTTCTTTCAAATTCTCTTGAATTATTTGGATCCAAAACACATTTGGATCCCAAATCTTGATTATTTTCAAATCATTCTTCATCCTACACTTCTTAAAAATCCTCAGATATTCACGGGTCTAAAACAAATTTAGAACCCGAGTCTGATTATCTTTCGGATAAATATTTTCTTCAAAGATATTAGAATCCAAAAGATGTTTGGATTCCAAATTTTAATTGTTTTCAAATCCTATTTTCATCTATCTTTTCTTTAAATATCCTCAGATATTCTCGGGTCTAAAACAAATTTAGAACCCGAGTCTGATTATCTTTTAGATAAATAAACACGTATTTTCCAATTAAACTACAATTAAATAAAAATGAATGAGGAACGCTCTTGGGGATCAAACGGATATGCCGAAGTAGATTCATACCGCAAGGGTAAGCCTCTGAGTTCCTAGAACTGTGAGTTCCGCTCTCATCATCTGATTTATCTCTTTCTGGTTTTATTTGTGGACCTAGGAATTGTTTTATTTACTATAATTGTAAATGTTGTAATTCCCTTCATCTTTTATTTCTTTTTTTATTATTCTTTATCTTAGAACACCCCCACGAAGGGAATAAAATATATTCCTAGATAACAGTCCTCACCACTTTACCGTGCGATCATTTTCACTAATAAAATTGATCAACATACATGTAAATAAAAACGAACCAATTTATATTTAAAATAACAACTTCAAACCGTCGAAGTTTTAATTAGGCTACACGGGCCTCGCAAAAATCAAATCTAACATGTGTGATATCCCCTGTGCTAACCTTTGTGGATGCAGGTTAGATGTATGTTTAGGATTTTATTTTTCCTTCGGGTATTGCACATATTTTTGAGGAAATATAATTAATAGGTTAGCGAGCGGTTGCATCCCTCGATTTTTGGAAGCCTTGCAATTTTTATGTTTGCATTTACTTTCCTCATTTATTTACTACCTTGTGAATGGTTTATTATTTCGCTTTGTGGATGGTTTATTATTTTTCAATACGTGAATCATGCATATGAAGTCTAAAAACAACCTAAGTGCAAATATGCATAACTAAGAAAATCCGATTTTCTATAGATGTAATATTATGTGATCACATAAGAAATAAGTAACTTATCCCGGACTCGAATCTCTGTGTCTTAGTGGGCCATCCCCAAGAAGTTAAGCCTCACAGGACTCTAATTCTTGGAAAGAGCTAATTCAGGTGGTGACTCCACACTAAGAGACTACAGATTCGGGTTTGAACCAATCTAAAAAAAGCATTTTCACTCTCTTTCAACCTTTTTCTCCCGGGTTCCCAACCCGGTGCTTCTTTTTCAAACACCCCGGTGGACCGCGCCTCTCATCTTCTACGGGCTTTTGGCCCACTGCTCCGTGTCGCCTGCTCACACATCCCAAAGAATGATATGGTGACACCAGCTTGGATGGATGGACTCGCCTTGATTACTTTACATAATAATCACAAGAAGGTGTTATCGTCTCATTGAGCGAGATGATAACTGTTCGCAACTTTTCTACTGATAAGTTTAATCAAATATGGTTCCAAAATCTCATGGTTATTAACTGCTCCAAAAACTTGTTCACGTATAAAATGTAGGTGTTGTCAATACCCCTTACCACATAGAAAAATGATGATAACTGCAAGTATAGATTTGCGATGTAGTTTTAAAAGATATCGAACCCACAGGGAAGGAACTTGGTCTAAAGATAACTAGGGAAGCATAAAAGTAAAATAAAATAAAAATAGATTAGAGATTTATATGGGTAAGAAGATTAGAATGAAAAGTTGAGTAAATATAGATGTGATAGATTAGAAACTCCAAATTAATAGATTTCACTACGAACAAGTATAGCAGGTAAAACATGCAAGTTTAACAAAGTTGTTTTGACCCTCTAGATTATCTAATAGATTCAGTTCTAGACATTCAGATTTTCAATGATTCGCCATAGAGCAACACATGAAATAACTTTTCTAAGTCTAGTGCAACCGAAATAAGACAATTATGAAAACTTGGACAACATCAATACTATGCTTAGTA
>CATIWQ010417315.1:0-20779 GCA_949673415.1 Euphorbia schlechtendalii | reverse complement strand
AAGGGAATTAAAATTATTCCCGGATAACAGACCTCACCCTATGCCATGCGAGCATTTTCACTAATAAAATTGATCAACATACATGTAAATAAAAATGAACTATTTTTATTTAAAATAACAACTTTAAACCATCGATGTTTTAATTAGGCTACACGGGCCTCGCTAAAATCAAATTGAACATATGTGATATCCCTTGTGCTAACCTTTGTGGATGCAGGTTAGATGTATGTTTAGGATTTTAATTTTCCTTCGGGTATCGCAATTTCATTTTTTGGGGAAATGTAATTAATAGGTTAGCGGGCGATTGCATCCTCTGATTTTTGGAAGCCTTGTAATCTTTATTTTTTGCATTTATTTTCTTCATTTGATTGTTTCTTTGTGGATGGTTTATTATTTCGCCTTGTGGATGGTTTATTATTTTGCCATACGTAAATCATGCATTTAAACTCAAAAAATGACCTAAGTACGAATATGTGCAATTAAGAAAATACGGTTTTCTATAGATGTAATATAATGTGATCACATCAGAAATAAGCAACTTATCCCGGACCCGAATCTCTATGTCTTAGTGGCCCATCCCCTGGACGTTAAGCCTCATAGGACTCTAATTCCTGGAAAGAGCTAATCCAGATAGCGACTCCACACTAAGAGATGGCGGATTCAGGTTCAAACCAATAAAAAACATTTTCATTCTCTCTCTCAACAAACCTTTTCCCGGGTCCCACGACCTAGTGCACTTTTTCAAACAACCAGGTGGACTACGCCTCTCATCTTCACGCACTCTTGGCTCACCGCTCCGTGTTGCCCACTCACAAGAGGGCAAAGCCCTTGTTTTTAAAGCTGATTCCTTTGAAAATCCATAAACTGTGATTCTGATGAGCAAATGGCCCATCTAACTAGGCGTTTCAAACGCTTTATGAAGAAGGATGAGAAGTTCAACAAGAAGAAGTTTTCCGCTAAAATCAAGTCAACTCAGCATGAGCGAGGAGCTGAGGAAAGACTCAAGAAGGAACATAGAAAAGACATCAAATGCTTTAGCTGTGGTGAGAAAGGCCATATCCAGTCAAGCTGTCCAAAGACCAAGAAGGACAGATATAAGAAGAGGTTCACAAAGAAGAATGAGGCACTTGCTACCACCTAGAGTGATTCAAAAGAGTCTTCATCATCTGATGAAGAAGCAACTAATTTCGCCAACCTCTGTTTAATGGCTATCAAGAATGAAAGGGGCGAAGGCTCAACATCTACCTCAGGTAGAGATCAAAATGCTGCTAACTCTGAAGCTGAGTGCAACAAAGGGAAAGCACCTCAAACTGAAGTACATCTTGAAATTCCTTTGTTAATTAAAGAGTTCGGCCAGACTCTCTTTGATGTTATGAAATTGACTAAAAAGTTCATCAAAGAGCTAGTGAGGAGAAGTGAAGACTAGGAAGAAACTATCGATTCCTTGTCTCTTGATATTCGCTTTCTTCAAGAAAAAACTGAGTATCAAGATTTTCATCTGAGCAAGCTCACTAAGAAATTAGATGAGTTGACTGTTGAAATCACAGCTTGAAAGAAGGAACGAGTTCCTCCTCCAGCCAACAATCAGACTCTGAATAACCAAACTCACAATTCTAAGAGGAAGAATTCCTCTAGAATGAATAAAGTGAGCCAGCCCAAAGCAAAAACAACATGTGGTTTTTGTGGGAAAGCTGGACATGCTACAGATCTCTTTAGGCATAAAAATGGTTATTATGACAAGTATAATTAGAATAACCTAAGCACTTCTTATAAAGGAGGACCCAGCTCAAAAGCATGGGTACCTAAGAAAATGTAACTGTTTTACTAGTGAGCTTTAGATCCGTTGATGATTCTAAAATGTGGTAAGTGGATAGTAGATGCTTAAGACATATGATGGCAGATGAAAGTCAATTCATCTCATTGGAGTGTAAAAGAAATGGAAGTGTTAGTTTTGGATATAACCAAAAGGCAAGAATGTGGGGTTGTGGCACTGTTGGTGTCTCTCCTTCAATTGAAGAGGTGTCTCTAATCAAAGGACTCAAGTTTAACTTGCTTAGTGTGGCTTAGCTTTGTGATTAAGGTAGGAAGGTTACATTCGACTCAACAGGTTACTTAATTATTAATTGAAAGACTGATTCTACTATTCTCTTTGCTCTTAGAATCAATAACGTTTATATGATTGATTTATCCCCTGGCTCCATTACTGTGTGTCTTGTATCTAAGGAGGATAATTCATGGCTTTGGCACACAAGGTTGGGTCATATAAATATGAAGATTCTATCCAAACTGGCTAAAAAGCAATTAGTTATGGGTTTACCGAGCGTCAGCTTTAATAAGGATAAACTAGGCTCAAGTTGCCAACTAGGTAAGCAAGTTAAGAAATCATTTAAGTTAATTAATCATGAAGTAACTAAGCGACCGTTGGAGCTCCTCCACCTAGATCTTTTTAGCCCAATTTAGCCTATGAGCAGGGGTGGTAACAAATTCTCATTTGTGGTTTTGGATTACTTCATGTGATTCACTTGGGTATTGTTGTAGAGTAGCAAACATGAAACATATGAATGTTTTGACAAGCTCAGTAATCGGATAATGAATGAAATAGGAACTAAAATTAGTAGAATCCAAAGTGAACATGGACATAAATTCGAGAACTTTAATTTTGAAGAATTCTTTTCAGCGCATGGTATTGACCACAACTTCTCTTCTCCCTATACGCCTCAACAAGATGGAGTTGTAGAAAGGAAGAATAGAACCATAGTTGAAATGGCTTGATCCATGCTGAGTGATAACAACCTACCAAAGTACTTTTGGGGAGAAGTTGTTAACACAACCTGTTATATCTTGAATCAGGTTTTAATTTTCCTTATTCTAGAGAAAACACCCTATGAACTTTGGTGAGGGTGCAAGACTAAGATTGTTGATCCCAAATCATTTGGATGTAGGTGCTTTATTCTTAACACCAAGGAGTAATTAGGTAAGTTTGATCTTAAGTTTGATGAAGGTATCTTTCTAGGATACTCAACTAACAGTAGGGTATATAGAATATATTTTAAAAGAATCGGCCTATTAGAAGAGTTTATGCATGTAGATTTCGATGAAACTAATAATGCATATAGGCGTCCATCTGATGAAGACGAAGGAGTAACCGAGCAAGCAGATCCACTCAGTATGCCACTCTTTGTGCTTCCCAAACAAGCATAAGAGCTTGAAGCTAAGGAAATCAAAGAAGATGATGATCTCTCTATCAACTTCAACGATGGTAAAGATCAACCTCCACCTCAGTAACCCATTAAAGATCCTCTAGCAGTTGATCCGAGACTACCAAGGAGATTAGGATGCATTGCAACCACCTGCTAGATAGCATAGTTGATGATGTTCATAATTCGGTGATGATGAGAGGTCAGCTTAGCAAGAAGATGAGTCATCTAACTTTCATCTCATTGATTGAACCCAAGATATTTAAAGATGATGAATGAGATGATTATTGGATGATCGAAATGGAAGAGGAGCTGGATCAGTTAATGGGCAATTATGTTTGGGATCTAGTTCCTAAGCCTAAAGGAAAATTAATTTTCAGAACCAAGCGGGTTTTCAAGAACAAGTTTGATGAAGATAGCTCAGTTGTCAGGAACAAAGCTAGTCTTTTTGTATAAGGCTACAATCAGCAAGAAGGCATTGATTATGATGAAACTTATGCTCCTGTAGTTAGGCTGTAAGCAATTTGAATCCTGTATGCTTTCGCATCTCATATGAACTTCAAATTGTTTCTAATGGATGTTAAAAGTGCATTCTTGAATGGATTCATTCAAGAAGAAGTCTATGTTCACCAGCATCCTGGATTTGAAAATCGAAGAATCTTGTACATGTCTACAAATTGAAGAAAGCTCTCTACGAATTGAAGCAGGCTCCTAGAGCTTTGTATAAGAGGCTGACTAATTTCTTAATCAACAAAGGCTATGAAAGAGGAAAAGTAAATATAACTCTGTTTATCAAGTATAGAAAAGAAGATGTGTTACTGGTCTAAATATATATTAATGATATTATATTTGGAGCAACTATTGAGAAGTTGTGCAAGGAATTTAGCAAGCAGATGAAAAGTGAGTTTGAAATGTCTATGATGGGAGAGCTCAACTTTTTCCTTGGTCTTCAAATTAAGCAAACTGAAGATGGAATCTTTATCAATCAAGCGAAGTATGCTAAAGAAGTCCTGCAGTGAAATGTCTATGATGGGAGAGCTCAACTTTTTCCTTGGTCTTCAAATTAAGCAAACTAAAGATGGAATCTTTATCAATCAAGCAAAGTATGCTAAAGAAGTCCTGCAGAAGAGTTTGACATAGAGCATTCGAAGCCAAGGTCCACCCCCATGGTTACTGATACTATCTTAAGTAAAAATGAAGCTGTAAAGCCTGTAGACATCAAGTTCTATAGAGGAATTATTAGCTCTCTTCTTTATTTCACAACTAGTGGGCCAGACATTTAGTATGTTGTGTACTACAGTACTTGTTATCAAGCTGATCCCAGAGAATCTCATTTGGCAACTATGTAGAGAATTCTCAGGTGCTTGCAAGGTTCTATTGAAGTAGGTTTGTCGTATCCCAACAGCTCAGATTTCACTCTAAGAGGATTCACAAATGCTGACTATGGAAGAGACAAGCTTGACAAGAAGAGCACTACAGGACGATGCCATTTCCTTGGAGTGTGTCTTGGCTCATGGTGCAGAAAAAAGTAAACTTCTGTTACACTGAGTATAGTTGAAGCTAACTACATGGCAATAGGAAGTTACTTAGCACAATTGCTATGGATTAAGCAGCAACTGGAAGATTATGGTATTAAGTCAAAGTGTCTCAAAATTATGTGTGATAAAAATATAGCAATTTACCTATCTAAGAATCAAGTTTCCTCCTTAAGATTGTCCACAGGTACTACTGTCAGTACGCACTTCATCTTTCTCTTTTCTTGTGCTTTATTGTACCTAGCATGTACCTGATCGTGGTATAGCTTAGTGAAGTTATTGAGGTCAAACTTCTTCTTCACCGGTAGAATTGTATCACTGGACTCACTCAAAAATTGTGCAATGTCCACCTGCACTGCCCTCATCAATTCAGTGATGAGGTAACCATAGTGGTAAACAATAG
Organism: Euphorbia schlechtendalii; assembly: GCA_949673415.1. NCBI lineage: Eukaryota > Viridiplantae > Streptophyta > Magnoliopsida > Malpighiales > Euphorbiaceae > Euphorbia > Euphorbia schlechtendalii. The sequence goes on along the minus strand of CATIWQ010417315.1, from coordinate 15,644 downwards.
TCAACTTTGTTATGTGGTGAAGAATCACCATAGGGTAATTAAGCCTTTTACCTTCTACCATATGGTAGACCACACACCCTTCGAAGTAGGTGCATCTTAGCACTGATCTAGTTTTTTGTAGCAACAACTTCACCACAAGCTCGTGGCATGCTCTCACGGTCTAACTCATTCTAGACGCTACTATTTCTCTAGAGACATAGTTGGAGGAGAGCTCCCAATCTTCAGGGATGACCACTATATCTTCATCACCAGTCCTACAGAGTTGAGTACCTTTTCAAGGTATATTTAGAATGCTCCCAATTAGCCTTTAGCAGATCAGGGTTGATTTTCCTTCGAACTCCACTAGCAAGACGTCACTGAGACCTTGAATAGTGTAAAGGTGAGAGTAGAATGCCCTAATTAGCCCAACTATTGCAGGTCCTTCCATTTGAAGGATGGAGCTTAGACTCTATTATCTGATGATCCTATGCATGGTGCGATTTCTGAGAAGGCTCTCATAATCGACCTCATAAACTACACCAAACTCCAAATTATCAGCCTAGTCAACCTTGGTGAATAGAGTTCCAGCCTGCAAGGTTAGCTTCTCCATCTTGCCTTCAGTGTTGACAATGAACTTCTTGATGGTTGTGGTGCTAAGTCAGAAGGTGGTTCTTGTTATCACCAATTTGAGAAAAGTGAAGGAAATTTTCAAGAGATATGAAATTAGGGTTCTTAAGATCTAAATTGATTTGAATTCACAAAAGCAAGAAACCTCTCTCTTCATCTCCTTCAGCTTTTGTAAACCTTTTGAGATGGCGATGATATGTGGCACTTTCTCAGCTTAAGATGAGAATTAACACTGAGATTAACACTTGATTAACCACCTTAGTAAAAAGGTGAGTTTAGTAGAAGATGATTCCAATTCAAAAGCACATCTTTTTGAAAATGTGGGTTTTGATTTTAACTGCGAAACTAAATCTTATGTTGTTACTTTAAATTTTAGACAGCGTTAAACACTTGTAATCTCCTTATTGAAATGAGGTCTTCAACACTTAGCCAAATTTCTAATTTCTTCATTCTTCTTCTTCTTCATTAAAGCGGGTTCACCATACCAATAAGCTGCCCCAGGATATTGAATTGTTCATTTGAAAATGGTTTGGTGAATATGTCAGCATGCTATTCCTCTAAAGGAACATACTCCAACTTGACATCTTCCCTAGGAAATACATTATGTCTAACAGGGGAAACATGCCACATCAATACTTGAATTTAACCAAACTAATAGGTTTTGTAACATCACCTTATTTGATAGTTTGAACAAAAATATCATTTTTCTCTGATGTTTGGAGCCTCAAATGTCCTTTTGTAAAAAATTTCCACAAGATCCTTTTTGAAAAATGGTGAAATCATGTAACATGTTTTTTAAGTTTACCGTAAATTAAAAGTATGCTGTTAAATTGTAAATTTATATGCTAGTTCTTCAAAATTGATCCAAATCTCACCAAATCAAGAAATTGAATTTGAAATAAAAGTATGAATTCCAAGGGAGACTTCTCCTTCTAATTTCTTTCATCTTATGTTGGTTTTTTTTATCTCAAGTGAGGGAGATGATTTCTGAGTAAATTTCTCTAAAGTTACTTTTATGGAGTTTTTCATGAGAAAATAAATGGTAGGATTTCATTGCTTATGATTGTCATAGAGAATGAATTATAAATCACTTTTTTGAAAAACCCCCGGAGGAACATTGTGTCCCTCCAAAGGAAAAAAGATTGGGATGGATGAAAATTTTGGGGCACACGTCCCAACTAGGTTGATGTATCTGCTTGCCTAAAAACACTCATCTCTCTTTTCATTAATATAAAATGGTTCTCAAAATAAGAACCATATTGCTTTTAGTACAAGGTAAGAAGCAAACCTGGGTTTGTAAACAAGTCCGAGATCTAAAGACATACACTATGCTTGTGAGAATTAAAAATAAATCAACAAAAATGAATGCTTCCCACAAAAATATCACCATCATGCGTCACATCTTTGAATACCCATTTGTTACGCCTATTCCATATATTCCATGAAAGGATAAGCCACAACAAAGTACCAAAATCACAGTAGATGCCATGCTTGAAGTAGGTACGCCAAAGCTTTAGAGAAATCATAACCTGATTAAGGCATAACCAATGAAAAACCTAACCATTGAAAAGCAGTTCACCATAATCTTAGGCTATCCTAGCAAAAGAGTAGGCAATGTTCTAAGGATTATGAATGAGTATAGAAAGGGCAACAGCCATTGTCAATTGAGTTGCAGCCTCATTTCCAAAGAGAGTCACGTGTCGGTAGCCGTTCATGAAAGACAAGCCATCAAAAAAATCTAATTTTTGGAAGTAACAGGGGCTTCCAAATCAGATGAAAATCCTCCAAGGGGAGCATTCATCAGGGCTGTTAATAATAACCATTAAAAAAGGAGGCTGGTGAGTACTCCTTGTGAGGCCCAATATCCAAAAATAAATGATCATCGTTCACCGGGAAAATGAGATTCTGTTATTACTTGTTACCTGAAAAATGGACGTGCATGAAGATAAAATTCATGCCTTCAAATCAAAGTAATGCTGCTATCCCGATAAGCGCTGTTGTCTTTTACAAAAGGGCCTCGATTGGGTACAATTTGCAAATAGAAAATCACACCTCTCTCGAATGGTATAATGTTTCTTGTTGCACACGGCAAATAAATCCTGATAGACCAACTTGATAGTTGAGTTTGAGATCCAAATGAAGTTCCAAAAAGAACCCGATTTCCAATTACCCGCTCTGATGCGCACTTGCGAGGTAATAAATTCCAGCAATTCCATACCACAATGGAGAGATATTTTAAAACTCTTGTAAGATCAATTCATGCCAAGAGCGCCACCTATAACGCTGAATGCAGTGAGTATACCAAAGGGAGTTCTCGTTAGGAGCATGTAATTTCAAATTCACTTTAATAGCAAGCTAGAGTTAACTAAGTGGATATCGAGAATGGAGAGACCCCCAAGAAGTCTTGGTTGTGAAATCATATCCCAACTTACTTTACACATGCCACTTACCATTGGATCACCTTGCTACAAAAAATCATGCATCAAACATTTTAAAATTAAAATCACTTTATTCAGTATTTTGTAAAGTAAGAGTAAATAAATCGGAAGAGAAGAAAGTACTAATTTAACAAGGATGGTTCTTCCTGCATATGATAGATAATTGCCCCTCCAATTTTCCAATTGATTATTGAATTTCCCAATTAACGGATCCCATGAAGCCATGGGATGCTTACAATAAAGAGGAACACCAAAATATTTAATATGAAATTTTTTAGTTTGGGAACCGAATAAGGATGCGTATGATGTAAGAGAATTATCAAGGTCATGAATTCCCATTAGCTCACTTTTCTGATAATTGATGCGGAGGCTTGAAATTAATTCAAAGTGTTGGTCCTAAAAGGCTTAATTTAAAAAGTAAAGGGGGTTGAATGTGTTTCTTGGTTCTCTTTAAGATTTATAAAAATTCTTTACCAAGTTAAGTTTTTAGAAGGGTGCTGAGTTAAAGGTATTGAGCTAGGTCTAAAAACTATAAACAGCTTAGCTTTGTTGGCACAATCTATCTTCAATCGCTACTGAGTACTTTACTTAGCTTGGATTGGTTTTCCAAGTAATACTTGTAAAATTAAGAGAATGATGAATGAGATATGCATAATAAAGATAAGCAAGTAAGGATAGAATGTTAACACTTAAGATTTATCTTGATTCGGCCCCTAGCGTACCTCTAGTCCTCGAATTCCCTAATCCACTAGTGTTTCCTTCCTTCCTTAAGCAAAGAAGCCTTTACATTGGGTAGACAGGATAACAGAAAGTACCTTCCTTTCTAACTACCTCTCAAACATAATTTATGTACCTTTCTTAAACTGCCACTCAAATTTCTTAAGAGAAACTACGAACAGAGAATATTAAGTTATAAACTTGTTGAAGCCTTTATAAAGTAAAATCTTCACTTCTATCTCTCTATTACAAATATATTGAACAATTTATGTTTGCTTGATTGCATGAGTTGGAATTTCATAAAGCATGGATTGTTAGAATAGAGTTTCAGCTCTTGAAGAAATTCGATGTGATTCACCAAGTTTGAACGTCTGCTTCAATCTTATATTTATAGTTGAAGGTATTAGAAGTAGCTGTTGTAAACTTTTCATCCTGACAGCTTCCTCAATTTATCTTCTCTTTAAATCTTTTGAATTTTCCCATTTGAAATAAATTCCAGGACGTTTGGAGATAGATATTTTGAACATTGAGGTGTGAGATTAATTCATTAATCCAATGCATCAAAAACTCATTTATCTTCAAACAATTCATTCTGATAGAGAAATGCATGAGAAGCAATGTAGAGTTATACAATTTGTTGACTTGGTGACATTGCAGAGTTTCACTGAGACACTATAAAATGGTACATGTCAGAGGATTCTTTTGCCTTAGACTTTAGTGAGGATTCTCCAACATAACGTACTGACACCTTTTTATTTGTGAGGACCACTTGAATATCTTCTTTAATTTTAGTGCATTTTCTCTTGAAAAGCATCAAAGGAATATTTCATTCCTCATAGAAACTGTTAAACTTATGTGTCAAATATTTCCCTAAGTATCAAAAAGAACTTTGCTTTTATAAATAAAAGCTAACTCATCTTTGCTGAGTCTACATCTTGTAAACTATGTAATACTACGCTTAACTAAGCTTTTCTTACTCTAAGTCATAACTTAATTAACATCTCGGTAAACTGAGTTGTTTTCCCTTAAACTTCCTCAAGTAAACTTCATTAATTAAGAGTCTACTTAGTACTCCATTAATTTCACTATCCTAGTCAGTTTGTTGTTTTCAAAACATTTTAAGTACTATGATGTACTATAAACTTGGGTTCAACAATCTCCCCCATTTTGGAATAGATAACAAACTTGGTAGTATAAGAGATTAATTGAATAAATATTTTAAAAATATAGGAATACCTGATAGATGATGTAAAACTCACCCATGCTGAGTGAATTCCTTGGTGTGGACTCCCCCATACTGAGTGGATTCTCCTTAGTTAGCTCAACTCCCCATTTTTAGAGGAATTTTCTTTAATTTGGGACTTTTTCTTGCTTCAACTTTTCTTTAAAGTTGGTATCGTGTGTATATTCCTACATTAGTTCATAAGCAGAAATAGCATACAAAGCCAAAAAGATAAAGTTAAGAAGCTCTTAACTTGGATAAGTAAAAGTTGTAATGTTTATTAATATATCAAAATACTTAATCAGTACACAAATTATGTTCTAAGCTAAGGTTACATTGAGCCTTATTACAAATTTTGCATATACTACATATAACACCTTATTTGCGCTTATGAGAAGATAGAGGATGTCTAGAGCTTTTTGGTTGATTAGATGGAGTTGATTGATTTTGCTATTGTTGTTGTAAATGCTGAGGTTGGTGCTGAGTATGCTTAGGTAGAGAAGACTTATTCAGGTTTCAAGCTCTAGTTGCATCTTCAGCTACCTTCTCCCCCTTTGTTATCTAGTTTCTTATAGTTTGCTCAAGATAGATGTTAAAGGAGTCCAAAGCAAATTGAAAATCATCCTGCATGCCAATGATGAGTGGAGAAATCTCTTTCTATAGCATCTCTTTTTCCTTAGTCGTTAAGAAGTATTGATCATTTAGCTTAGTGAGAAGAAAGTGATGGCACCTTGAAAGATGTGCAATCTAATCTAATCCTTGGCATGTGAATTGTTAAGAGCACTGCAACAAAGCTTTGAAATCTAAGGCAGATAATGCAATCTTCAGCTTCTACTCCATGTCGAAGATCCTTGGACAGATAGATAATATGGATCTTGCTATGAAGTCAATGTCCAAAGCGACATACATTCTAGTTGTCACTAGTTGGTTCTTATTCTTCTGGAGATCTTCTATCTTGACTTTAAGCATATTTATCTTTTTATGCATTAAGAGACCATTGTCTTGGCCTAGTGACTTATTGGCCTCTAGTAAAGTTTTACTCATGGCCTCAAAGATGGCCTTTTGCACCTTTTTAATTGATGCATCCGTGTTGTCGTTGACTTCTTTGGAAAGTGTATCAAACTTGTCTGTAAGAGAGTCAATTTTCAACATGGGCTCTTTGTTAGCTTTCTTGGTGACTACATCTACGATCTTAATTACCCGATCAATCTTTGTGTCATAATTCACCATGAGGCCGAACATGTTGTCCAATAACTTCACCATGCTATGCCCGATTTCTTTTGTGGTCTCCAATTCTTTTAGCACAATATCAATCTTACCTTCGGTTCTCTTTTTAATCTTGGCCTGCTCTTCCCTAAACTTATGAAACTATGTATCTTGAGTTTCCATTATTGTACTTAAGCTACTCAACTACTCAGCAGCAACATCCACACCAACCTTTATCTTTACTACTACCGCTTCAATGATAGTAGTAGACTTGGGGATGAATGTAACAACTATTCTTAGTAGAGTCGCAGAATCATATAAACCAATTAAGATTAGAGCCATCTTATCCACCAAGCTTTTAGCGCTTTCCTTTGCTAAGTTATTGCGAATCACAAACAAACTACCTTGAATCTTTTCAAACTCCTCAAAGTAGATAGATTCAATTGGTAAGCTTGAGTGTTCATCGAACTCATGTAGCTTAGCCTTGGGATTTGTGGATAAGTCCATCAATTCTTAGTCCAGTAATAGTTTGCTTACTACCCATCCAACATACCATCAGACTTAGCGTTGGGAATTTCTTTCTTGCTAACTCTCTTATCAATGCTAAGATGGCTGAATTAGCTAAGTCCTCTTGGACTGGCTTGTTGGTAGAAGCAGATACTTCACTAGCTATAAAATTGGCCTCAGTACCTTCCTCACTTGCTTTTCCATGCTAAGCGGAGTTCTTAGCATTAGGAACCTCTCTAATCAGAGGGATTAGAAGGATTGAGGATAAGTTTGATGAAACGGTTGGTTTAGGAGTTTGTACAGTTGAAGAAGTTTGCGTTGGTTTAGATTTTACAAGTGAAAGAATTATTGCGGTTTGGCTATTTGGTGGAAGAGAAGAAGCGGTATTTTGAGTTTGAGTGTGGGAAGGAGGAGGAAAAAAGGGACCTTGTGTATGGTTAAAAGAAGAAGGGATATTTGCTAGTTAATCAAGACAGTAATAGAACATGCAAAGTTGCAAGGTGGAATTTCAAAACTTAAAATTAACCCTAAAAGACCCCCTAAGTATGCCATGATTGATATAATCTAAGTTGAAACGTTCTATAAATGCTACCAGGTTTATAAACCTTATTAAAAGAAACATAGCATTTAAGTTGATAGCATTACTAGTTGATGCGTGCCTTTAGCTTAGTGCGACATTCCATTAGAGTAGTTCGATAGAACTCCATTAGCACTAGCTTCCAATCTAGGACATCCTCTATGATTGATCCACACAGATCTTTAGCGACCAAAACCTCCATTGAGGAAGAACCTGTTGGTAGACATCAGCTACTAGACCACTCGAAGACCAACCCAAATATATTAACTAAGAAGGCTCACTTCAAAAAAAGAACCTTCTAAAGAATTCTTGCAATGTTGGAGAAACTCTTGGAGGATCTCGCAAAAAGCTTGCGAAGAAAAGATGTTAAACTTAGTGAGAAAGGCTGAGCCAAAGTACTTGAAAAAGGAGAAGAGAGGCCACTATTTATAGCGGGAGGGGAATTCAAAAGTCCCTTCAAAAACCATTGTGGGATACCCATGGTTCGGCACTCGGAGCTCTGGCTCTGCGCAGGTAGACCCATGCGCACAGCCCGCTTATATGGGTTGTACGGTGGCTTGCCTTGCCCCAGAAGCTGAGCTGGCAAGCACTGCCATAGGTATCGATTGTAGACTTGCTCCCCGCTAGTACACGCTAGCCTAGCTACCGCGCACTAGTAGCCCGCGAGCATTTAGCCGCACAGGCCCCCGTCTCAAACAACCCGTGTTCGTTGGGGCCCACTCGCAATAGGAAAAATTTCCTTGTTACGCTTTGTGTAGCTTTTCCCAAAATTATCCTTCAATCCTTTTAATTATTAATTTGGTCCAACCAATTAATAATTCATCCAACAAATTCAATGACCTTAATATTCTCGGCATAGTCCCAATCTATAAGTTCTTTATTAATCCGATAGAGACCCAAAGTGTGTAACCTTATAGGATCCCAAAGTATGTAGCCGCTAGAGGTTAACCTAAATTTAACTTCCCATCCATGTTTTTTAGGCTCCATCTTTGAGACCGATATGGAACCCAATAGCTCTAGACGATCAAATGGGCTTTCTAGCAAAGGAGTATGATCCCCTGATACTCGGTACATCATGTGCATGTGCCTTGATATGGTTTTGCAGTAGTAACCAATACAATATAATGAGTCCATCAGGTTAAGTACCATCCAATTTATTGAGCTCAGATTATGTGTTAGCTCATGTAACTACCGTAGCTATCCTGGAATTAAACTTGTTCACGAAGTACACCACTTGCCATAATGTATCAAGATTGACTTGAAACCCGTTCTATCAATCTTGAAATCTGATCAGAAGTTTATGAGTGTGTCTCTTCAACAAGATGCCCTAAGGTACATCTCCCATTATATCACTATATCATGAGCGATGGATCCCATCTTGACTACTCGGCTTACCAACATGTGATCATCGCTATACCCTTAATCACCCGTATCATCCTGATCGCCATGGTATGAATAAGTATGACCCAAAGTATAACAACTCCTACATAAGGTAACTAGTATATTAGGTCTGAGGAGACTTGTACCACTACTGCAATAGGACATGACACCAACACATGGATATAGTTATTTCTGAGTGTTTGTCTTATACAGGTCTCCAATGTATTACTTGAATACATTCATGTGTTAACTCAAGGTACCACCTTCAGCTTGTGAGATTGGCTTCTTGGGTCTAATCCAAGGAGTAATCCTACACATGCTAGTCTGTCTACTTCATTGATGTCCAGTCTCAATGAAATTATAACTAGAGATATTTAGACAATTCATAGTAACATGTATGTGCAGCCTCACACCACATAACTCCCTCTATGTCCTTGCACTTTTACGCTATGACATGGACTTTATCTTATCAATGATGTTGGTCTTAAAAGGATTAATTAAACAATAGAGGGGTGAATGCAATTCTTGGTTACTTTTTAGATTTTATAAAAATATTTACAGAGTTATATTTTTAGATGTGTGCTGATTGCTTCATGCTGAGCTGGGTTTAAAAACTATAAACTTCTCAACTTTGCTTGCACAAGTTATCTTCAATCACTGTTGAGTACTTTACTTAGCTCTGATTGGTTTTCCAAGCAAAATACCTAATAGAGATAGAATGATGAATGTGATGAATGTGATAAAGGAAAACATAGAGTTTCAACACCTGAGACTTTATCCTGGTTCAGCCTCTAGCCTACCTCTAATCCTTGGATTCCTTTCAGAGCTTTAGTCCACTAGTGATTTCATTCCTTTCTTAGGTGGAGAAGCGTTTACAGCAGGTAGACACAATGTAGACTAGTACCTTTCTTTCTAACTACCACTCAATCCATAGTTTGGGTACCCTTCCCAAATCATCACTCAGATTTCTTAAAGAAATTTCGAATAAAGGAATTTAACTTATAAAATGTTGAATCTTTTACAATGTTAAATCTAAAGTTTTATTATCTCTATTACAAACAGATTTGGAATTTAATTGTTTGCTGATTTCTTGAATTGAAATTTCTTGAAGCTAGGAGTAATTGAATAGAGTTTCAGCTCGTAGAGAAATTTGAGGTGATTCACTAAGTTTTAACGTCTGCTCCAGTCTTCTATTTAAATTTAAAGGTCTTAGAATCAGCCATGGTAAACTTCTCATCCTAACAGCTCTTCAATATCTCTTCTCTTCAAATCTTTTGAATTTTCCCATTGGAGACATATTCTAAGACATTTAGAGACAAAGATTTTGAATATTGAAGAGCGATATTAATCTGTTATCCCAAAGCGTTAAAAACTCATTTATCTTCAAGAAATCTAGTTTGATAGAGAGGCGCGTGATATACAATGTGGAATTCTACCATTCGTTGACTTGCTGACGTTGTAGAGTTGTGCGAAGACTCTAAGAAATGATGCATGTTAGAGGATTCCTTTTGTCTTGGACTTTAGTGAGGATTCTCCAACATTTTGTACTAACACCTTTTGTCTGTGAGGACCACTGGAATATATTCTTTAATTTCAGCGCCTTTTCTCCTGAAAAGCATTAAAGGAATATTTCATTTCTCATAGAAATCATTAGTAGTTAAAGTGTCATATATTTCTCTAAGTGTCAAAGATACACAACTTTTATAACAAATAGCTAACTCATCACATCTTAGTAAATATCTTATAAACTATGTAATACTAAGCTCAATTCAGCTTTTCGTACTCTAAGCCGTAACTTAATTAATTACTCAGCACACTAAGTTGTTATCCATTAAACAAACTCAAGTAAGCTTCATTAATTCAGAGTATATTAATTTCACTATCCTAGTCAGTTTGTTATTTCCAAAATGTATAAAATATTGTGAAGTACTATTAACTTGGGTTTAACAATCTCCCCATTTTGGAGAGATAACAAACTAGGTAGTAGAAGAGATTAATTGAATAAATAGTTTAAAGATATTGAAGATACCTGGTATGTGATGTAAGACTCCCCCACACTGAGTGAATTCCTTAGTCAATTTTGATTCCCCCATACTAAGTAGATCTTCTTTAAATAGCTCCCCATACTTAGAGTAATTTGCTTCAAGTTGGGACTATCTTACTTCAACTTTTCTTTAAGGTTGGTCTCATCATATATTCTTGCAACAGATTATAAGCAGAAGCATACATGCATTTAACAGCAAATACTAAGTTAAGAAGCTCTTAACTTTGACTAGATGGAGAAACATATAATTTTTTATTAATTTTCAATCAAGGATACTTAGTCAGTTCAAAAACTATGTTCTGAATTAAGATTACATTATAATCCCTATTACAAGTTCTATTTTTCGAGTCTTCAGCTATCTATGGTACTGAGAGCTTGATCCGCCTCTTAGATTACTAGACGAAGAATGGTGTTGATGCTGTTGATGATGCGATTGTTATTGATGAGCTTGCTGAGACTAAGGCTAGGGATCCTGAGATTGATGTGAAGGCCAACTTGCTAAGGAATGTCTATACTGTGATGCTGACCTTGTAGCTTCTTCCACTACCTTCTCTCCCTTTTTACATGGCCCTTCATAATTTATTCCAAGCACAAGTTAAAGGTGTCGAGGGCAACTTGTAAATCCTCTTGCTTTCCTATGATGGCTGGCAAGATTTTAGATTCAAGCTACTCCTTCCCTTTCTGAGTTAAGTAGTCTTGATCATTCAACTCTTCAAGAAGTAGATGATGGCACTGCGTGAGATGGGTTATTTGATTAAATCTTTTGCAGGCAAACTATTGAAAGCATTGTAGCAAATCGTGAAAGTCTGAAGTAGAAATAATAATCTTCAATTGAGCCACCATGTTAATGATCCTTGGGCAGATTAAGTGTATTGATCTAGCCATGAACTCAATATCCCTTGAGTCATACATCCCCGCTGTGACCATTTGATTCATAGAGCGCTGCATGTCATTGACTTTGTCCTTCATCAGATTCAGCTTTTTGTGTACGAAGAGGCCAGTATATGCTTCAAGAGACTCAATTGGCTCAGGGAACAACTTTCCCATAGCATCGATGAGAGTTTTTTATGCTTTGGATACTTTTTCATCTGTATTGTTGTTTGTAAGCTTACAAGCAAACTCCATCTTCTTAGGTAGCACATCAAGGTTAAGTGATGGTTTCTACACTTTCTTCCTAGTCTCTTCCACCACCTTCAGCATGCGATCCAACTTCTTATCTTGGTTCACCAGCAGCCTAGACATGGACTCCAACACCTTAGCCATGTTGTGACCAATATCTTTTGTGGTCTCTACTTCTTTATAGACATCTTCTATCTTCCTATCCATTCTCCTTTTATTTTGGCTTGCTCCTCTCCAAACTGATGAAACTCTGTAGCTTGAGCCACCAATGTAGTGTTCAAGCTAGTCATCTGCTCAGCAGCAGCATCAATACTACCTCTCAACTTTCCTGCCATCGCGTTAACGAGGATAATAGATGTAGGGATAGAAGAGACAGCTACACTGAGCTACAGAATCAGATAGCCTAGTTAGGATTAGAGCTATATTATCCACTAAACTTTGGGCACTCTCCTCGCTAAATGGTTGCGAATCGCAAACAAGCTCCCTTAGATCTTCTCAAACTCCTCAAAGTAGAGGGATTCAGAAGGAATACTTGAATGTTCCTCGAACTCTGGAATTTTAACCTTAGTTTTACTAGACAAGTCTATCAATTCCTATGATAGTAGCACATGACTAACTACTCCATCCAACTCAGCATCAGTTTTTAGAGAGGGGAATTGAATCCTTGCTAGCTCTCTAATCTAAGCAAAGATAGATTTATCAGCCAAGACCTCTTGGACTGGCTTGCTACTAGGTATGGTACTATACTAGCTATAAAATTTTCCTCAGTACCATCACCTGTTGCTTTTCCATGCTGAGCAGAGTTCTCAGCATTAGGAACTTCTCTAACTAGAGAGGTTAGAGGGGTAGAGGATGGGTTTGAAGAAGTGGTAGGTTCAAAAGAATGTACAGTTGACAAAGTGGGAATAGATTTAGTTTTTACATGAGAAGGGATTATTGCAGCTTCAATATTAGGAGTAGGAGAAGAATGGGGGGAAAATCTTAGGTATGAGAAGGAGAGGAAGGGATATTTACCAGAGAATTTAAATTGTTAGTGGTATTAGGGATTTATAAAAGAAATTGGGGTAGGAGTTTGGGGTACCTGGGGGTTGGTTGTTTAACCCAAGGATAGGTCAGCCTTAATTAACTGAGCTTAAGTAAAGGACTGCTAAGGTTGAGTGGAAGTTAGTTGAGGAATCTATGCCTCAAGAAGAATATATTCTTCCTAGTTCAAGGGTTCTTCAGCTTTATCAACATCTTATTCTTCACTACTCAACACTTGAACATTTCACTTTGAGGGATGAGTGGTGGTAGAGCATTTACGCTGAGTTCCCTTTCCTTTAGAAAGAATTTTCTCCACATTGGTTGCTCCTACAATAGCTAAGGTTTCAGGGTCCTCTTTTCCTTTCTTTGAGGATCCCTAATCCTCAGTTACTTCAGTTGCCTCTAGCTTTCGCTTCCTCTTGATCAAGGTCTCCTCCTTACCCATTACTTCCTCTTCTTCTTCATCCCTCTATCTCACCTTAGCCTTGCTCTAAGAATAAATTTTTAGTTTGAGGGCCTTTCTCTACCTAACTTGTGGCTAGGTAGGTGTGACTCATGCCCTTTCTTTTGTTGGGCTGGCTCTAACTTTCAAAGAGCCATATTTCACCTTGGGAGAAGAGGCTGTTGAAGTAGTGGTTGGGAGTTGCTCTAGTTGAGCAGATAACGACACACCTTCATTGGTCTCCTCGCTGGAGTCCTCGAAGTCTACTACAAAATTATTCTCATCTTCCTTGAGGATGGCATTAGGGAACACCATTGGTTCCACCCTCGCCTTCTTTAGCTTCAAGCATAACCTTTGTATAGCAGGTGTGAACCTTCTTATACTTCAGCTTACTGAAGTGGGTTATGTCCAACACCTTCTTCATTAGGACCATAGACTCCCCCGGTACATCAAAAAATGGGGCAATGTTCAACCTCCCTACCTTTAATAGAGTGGTGATGAGGTATCCCATGTGTTAGACAATAGTAACCTTGGTCAAGTGATGCATAAACAACACTGACCAATTGATTTACTTTCCCTCTACCATGTGGTAAACAACACATCTGTCAAAGTAGGTGCAGCTGCTCAAAGTCCCAATCTTGGGTAGGAGGAACTTGCTAAGTAGCTCATGGAAAGCTCTTACCTCCCATCTCATTCTAGAGGCAGCAATCTCTCCAGCTCAATAATCTACGGGGAGCACCTAATCTGATGTGACATCCACCTTCTCTTTATCTCCTGTCTTCTGTAGCACTACTCCCTTTAATGGTATATTCAGCAAGATGGAGACTAAATTAGCACAAATGAGGTAGGAGACATTGTTGAACTCCACTAGCAAAACATCCTCAAGTCCCTCAATTGTGTAGAGGGGGGAGTAAAAGCCCTTGAAGAGGCTCTTGATTGCATGGCCTTCAAGAAATAAGAATTCACTTATATTCTGCTACTTAATCACTTTATGCATGAATTTATTAAGCATCAAGCTCTCATAGTTTGCCTTGAACACTGGACCAAACTCCAGATCAGTTTTCCATTCCACCTTGGTAAACATTATTCTAGTGGGAAAACTGATTCTCTTCCATGGATCGTCAATGTGAACAAACACCTTCTTCCTTGATTAGTTTAGGAGCGTCAGAATTCTCTTAGTAATTGTCATTTGAGAGAGAAAGAAAAGGATTTTGAGATGGTGATAATTAGGATTCTTTCACACAAAAATGATTAGAATTTAGAATGCAAGTAACCTCTCTCTTCATCTCCTTTCTACTCTTATAGACCTTCTCAACTCGCAGAGATACATGGCACTTCCACAGCTCACAATTAGAATTAACACTAAGATGAACACTTAATCAACTACCTAAGTAAAATGATGAGTTTTGTAGAAAATGATTCCAATTCAATAGCACATCTTTTGAAAATGTGGACTTTTGATCTTAACCGTGAAACGGAATTTGACGCCATTATTTTAAAATATAAGCGACAGCTGTACTTAGCATGACAGAAGTTTGCTTATTGCTGTACCATGAGACTAAGCATTCTCCAAGGAAATGGCATCCTCCTGAGGTGATTTTCCTATCGAGCTTGTCTCTACCATAGTTAGCATATGTTAATCCTCTTGGAGTGAAATCTATGTTGTTGGGATACCACATACCTACTTCAATAAAGCATTGAAAATACAAGAGAATCCTCTTTATAGTTGCTAGATGTGATTCTAGGGTCAGCTTGATAACGAGCATAGTAGCACACAACACACTATATGTAAGGCTTATAAGCTGTAAGATAAAGAAGAGTGCCTATGATTCCTTAGTAGAATTTGTTGTTTACAGGTTTTCCAACTTCATCTTTACTTAAGATAGTATCCGTGGCAATGGGAGTGGACATTGGCTTCGAATGCTCCATGTCCACCTTCTTCAGGAATTCTTTGGCATACTTTGCTTGACTTATGAAGATTCCATCTTCAATCTGCTTGATTTGAAGACCAAGGAAAAAGTTGAGCTCTCCCATCATTGACTTTTCGACCTCGCTCTTCATCTACTTGCTGAACTCGTTGCATAGCTTCTCATTAGTTACTTTAAATATGATATCATCCACATTGATTTGGACTAGCTACACATCTTATTTTCTTTGCTTGATGAATAGAGTTGTATCTGCTTTTCCTCTTTCATAGCCTTTGCTAATCATGAAATTGGTCGACCTCTCATACCAAGCTCTTGGAGCCTACTTCAATCCGTAGAGAGCTTTCTTAAATTTGAAAAACATGCTTAGGATTCTTCAAATCTTTAAAGCCAGGAGGTTGGTGAACATACACTTCCTCTTGAATAAATCCATTCAAG
>CATIWQ010417300.1:0-12943 GCA_949673415.1 Euphorbia schlechtendalii | reverse complement strand
GGAGCAGAAACTGCAACCATTCATTGAGTGAAAAAAAAGAAAAGAAAGCATAGCATGAAAAATGGGTGCAAAGTACAAAGTACTTAAAAAACATATGCTTAAAAGAAAAAAATGAGAGAGTGGTATGGAGCATAAAATGCAACTACTGAAAAAAGGGGAGAGTGGTATGGAGCATAAAATGCAACCACTAAGTGTGCTTTAGCATCCTAGGTTACCTAAAAATGCCTTGAGAGAAATTAATCAAAGTGTGCTTTCTATGTCCTTTATGCTTTTTACTATGCTTAAGAGAAGGTAATATTCGAGTATGCATATAGCGCTTATATGAAGATGCGATTCAGTTGACTCTCCATTAAGAACAAAGGTATGCAACTGGGCTATGTAAATTGCACATTACTAATTTGTGGGAAATTTCAAACTTCTTCTTGAAATCTTTTGCAACGTGGAATGTGATACTTGCTGCAATAGTCTTTCGCCAAATAAGGTACGAACTTGTTTACCAAATTTATACACTTCCGTTGAATTTACCTTGAGGACAAGGCAAAAGATAAGTGTGGGGGTATGATAAGTGTATAATTACACTTATTATCATATGAATTTTATACAATAAACACTGTAATTTTGGTCATTTTTATACTTCATATAAAAGATTTCACATGGTATGTAGTTGTTTTTTTATGTAAATGTAGATACTAGGTAAATCTTGGAAGTAAAATGAGCTAAAGTGGAATTCTATGAAAAAAAGAGTGAAAAAGGTGGAAAAAGATGTGTGGAACTTAAAGATTTGGGTTAGGATCGAAGCTGTTGAAGATCGGTGAAGTTACAAGAAGAATTCTGAGTAAAACTCAATTCACGGTCGTGACAATCATTCATGGTCGTGACTTGTTTACTTCAGAATTAGAAGATTGCCAATCAAAGATTCACGATCGTGACATGTATATCGCGATCGTGACATGGATGGTTTTCTGGTATTATCTTTTTAACTAACAACCGCCAGATAAGCATGATCAACCGCCATCAACTACCATCAACTACCAATGAACAAACACCTATCAAGAGTCAACCAATCATGAAAAGGTGCTTATCCATTGTGGATTATATCAAAGCTTCTCAACCAATCATAATGAAGAGATGCAATCTTTCACCAGTGGACACAACCCTTCGTTTGGATAGATGTAACCCTTCGAACTCTATAAATAGGGCTCCAAATCTCACAAATTTCATGAGTGCATAGTGGCACATGATACAGAAAGACAGAGGAAAATGTTAGAGTGCAAATATAGTGTATAAATAGAGAGTTTGCTACGTTCTTAAGTGTCAGCGAGAAAATTTTTAAGTGATTCGAATCCTTGTTTCGATCACTAGATTTCTCTATATTCTCGAGCGATTGTTGTATAAGTGTACTTGCAAATCACTTATCAATAAAATTTTTCATTCTTCAATATTCATTTGTTCAATATTCACAAAGAATAGCATCCTAGCGGAGGTTCTGTATGGGCCGAGACCGAATTCAAAGCAAATGCAGGAATTGTGGGAATTGACGACTCCCAATAAAGAGTGGATACGGTTTGATCAGCTTTAGCTTTCACTTGCATACCTTACAACTTTGCTATTCTTTCTACTCACACTTTCTATTTCGAAGTTTATGATATGTCTATGTGTCATAATGCGTATTTCATGCTAAGTCTTTTATGTTAATCAAGTTATATGGGTTGGCATCAATTTTAAGAGTAGTTATATAATCACTAGATCTATGATATAAAGCTGTTTAGTGAGCCAACATTTTGGGAATGGTAACTTGCTAAATATGGTTATGTGAGAGCGACCCGTACTAAGCATAGTATTGACGTTGTCCAGGTTTATATAAAAGTTTTATCTTGTTTGCGCTGGGTTTAGAAAAGTTATTTCATGTGTTGCTCTATGGTGAATTATTGAACATCTGAGTGTGTCGAACTGGGTTTGTTAGATTAGTCTAGTGAGTCGTAACATCTTTGTTAATCTTGCATGTTTTCTCTGCTATACTTGTTCATAGTGAAAATCTATGTATTTAGAGTCTCTCATCTATCACATCTATATTTACTCTACTTTTCATTCTGATCTTTCCTTTTCAAAAATCACAAAACTATTTTTATTTTCCTTTACTTTATCTTTCCTTGTTGATCTTCAAAGCTATTCCTTCCCTCTGGGTTCGATATCTTTTAAAACTACATCACAATTGTATACTTGCAGTTATCATTATTTTTCTATGTGATATGGGGTATTGATAACACCTACATTTTTCGTGAACAAGTTGTTGGCATTCTTATTAAGGATAAGTCTTATTGGACGAGTATATCCAAGTTGCATGAACAAGTTCTCGGAACCATTAAGGGATTAAACTTATTAGTAGGAAAGTGGCGAATAGACTTCCAAAAGGTGTCTTTTTGTTTGACAGTTTATGGTGGTTGATGTCGATTGATCATTCTTATCCAGCTGTTGTAGTTGAGAAGAGTTGACCAATAACTGTCACAAGTCATGAGCGTGATATATGTGTTGCGATCATGACCATTGGTTGGAAACTTTCTACTTATGAAGAATGACAAGTCGCAACCATGAATGGGTGTCACAATCATGAAATGTGTTTTTCTTTATGTTTCATCTTTGCAACTTTGCCAATCTTTGACAGCTTCGATCCTAAGCCATTTCCTTATGTTCCACACATCTTTTTGCACCTTTTTCACTCTTTTTATGTAGAATTCTATCTTTGATCATTTTACTCCAAAGATTCACATAGTTTCTGCATTTGCATAAAAAACAACTACATATCACGTGAAATATTTTATATGAAGTATAAAATGACTCAAAACAATATCATTTTATAAGTAAAATTATCTTGACAATAAGTGTAATTATACAATTATCAACCCTTATAATCAACCTCATAAATAGTCAAAACTCTAAATCATCAGCCTAATCCACCTTTGTTAAGAGGGTTCCTTCTTCAAGAGTGAGTTTCTCCATTTTTCCTTCAGTGTTGACAACTATTTTCATTCATGTTGTGGTACAGAGACTGAAGGTGGTTATTGTAATTGCCATTTGAGAGTGAGGTGAAGGAATTTGAGAGAAAAAAAATTAGGGTTCGAATGCTTTTGAATCGATTTGAATTTGCATAAGCAAGTAATCTTCTCTCTTCAACTCTTCAACTTTTATAGACAAGTAACTTCTCTTTGATTATCCCTCTGTAAAATGGTGAGTTTTGAAGAAAATGCTTCCACTTCAAATGCTCTTCTTTTTGAAAACTTAGAATTTGATTTAAACCACGAAATTGTTCCTCACACCGTTACTTTAAAATATAGATGGTGTTATCCATGTGTCTTCTCCTAGCTGAATTGGGCTTGATCTTCAACACTTAGCCAAATTTTTGAAATTTTCATTCTTCTTCTTCTTCAACGTGGATTAGCCATACCAATTAACTGCCTCAAAGTATTGAATTGCTCTTTTGGCAATGGTTTAGTGAAAATGTCAGTGCGCTGTTCCTCAGAAGGAACATACTCCAACTTGACATCTCCTCTTAGCACATGATCTCTATTGAAGTGATGTTTGATGTTGACATGCTTCATCTTGCCATGTTGAACTGGATTTTTGGAAATGTCAATTGTACTCTTGTTGTCACACATAACTTCAAGGCAATTTGACTTTATACCATAATCTTCCAATTGCTGCTTAATCCATAGCAGTTGTGCTAAGCAACTACCTGTGTCCATGTGCTCAGCTTCATCTGTACTCAATATAATAGAAGTTTGCTTCTTGTTATATCATGAGAGAAGACACACTCCTAGGAAATGACATCCTCCTGTTGTACTCTTCCTGTAGAGCTTGTCTCTTCCATAACCAGCATATGTGATTCCCCTTGGAGTGAAATCAATGTTATTGGGATAGCATAGACCTACTTTAATCAAGCCTTGCAAGTATCTAAGAATTCTCTTCACATTTTCTATTTGAGATTCTCTTGGATCAGCTTGATAATGAGATGAGCATAGTAGCACACATCATACTGTATGTCTAGCTTACTAGCTGTAAGATAAAGAAGGCAAGCAATGATTCCTCTGTAGAACTTTCTGTCTATAGGTTTTCTAGCTTCATCTTTACTTAAGATAATATCAATAGCCATGGGAGTGGACATTGGCTTTGAATGCTCCATGTCAAACATCTTCAAGACTTCTCTAGCATACTTTGCTTGATTGATAAAGGTTCCATCTTCAGTTTACTTAATTTGAAGACTAAGGAAAAGGTTGAGCTCTCCCATCATAGTCATTTTAAACTCGCTTTTCATTTGCTTGATGAATTCCTTGCACAGCTTCTAATCAGTTACTCCAAATACGATATCATCAACGTATATATGGACCAGCAACACACCTTCTTTGCTTCGCCAGATAAACTGAGTTGTATCTACCTTTCCTCTTTCATAGGCTTTGTTGATTAAGAAATTAGTCAACCTCTCATAGCAAGCTCATGGAGACTACTTCAATCCATAGAGAGCTTTCTACAATTTGAATAAATGCTTAGGATACTTTGAATCTTCAAAGCTTGGAGGCTAGCAAACATACACTTCTTCTTGAATGAATCCATTCAGGAATGTGCTCTTGACATCCATTTGAAACAATTTAAAGTTCATTTTAAGTGCGAAAGCACGCAAGATTCGAATTGCTTCAAATCGGGCTACAGGAGCATAAGTCTCATAATAATCAATACCTTCTTGCTGATTGTAGCCTTACACAACAAACCTAGCTTTATTCCTGATAACAAAGCCATCTTTATCTAGCTTGTTCTTAATTACCCAATTAGTTCAAATAATTGATTTCCCTTTAGGCTTATGAACTAGATCCCAAACATCATTGCGCTTGAATTGATCTAGCTCATCTTGCATTGTGATCATCCAATTATCATCTCCTTCTGCATCTTCAAACTTCTTGGGTTCAATTAATGAAATGAAAGTTGGATAACTCATCATCCTGTTGAGCTGACCTCGTGTCATCACTAGATTATGAACATTATAAACTACGCTTTCTACCGGATGGTTGCGATGAATGCTTATCTCCCTTGGTAGACTCAGATCAATTGCTGGAGGATTGAGAATGGGTTGCTGAGGTGGAGGTTGATCTTCGCCATCATTGAAGTTGATAGAAAGATGATCATCAAATTTGACTTCCTCAACTTCATGTTCTTATGATGGGTTGGGCAGCACAGAGAGTGGCATGTTGAGTGGATTTGCTTACTGGGTTACTCCTTCATCTTCATTAGATGGACACCTATCTACGTTTTTAGTTTCATCAAAATCCACATGCATATACTCCTCTAATAGGCCAGTTCACTTGACATATATTCTATATACCTTGTTGTTAGTTGAGTATCTCAGAAAGATACCTTCATTAGACTTAGGATCAATCTTACCTAGTTGCTCCTTAGTGTTAAGAATAAAGCACCTACAACCAAATGATTTGAGATGACCAATCTTAGGCTTGGGTGTAACACCCAAAATTTCTAAATTTTGACATCGGTGTATTGTTACAATATTAAAGGAATGATAAGAAAAAGTTAAAGTTCGGTAATAGTCAAACGGAATGAAGTTTGACCGTCAGTCAAACATTGACCTGTAACTATGCATCTTGACACTGAAAACTTTTATAGTTATAATTCATGTAAGAAAGAATGTATAAGCTATTATGGAAACTTATAATTAGATGTATATGCTATTTTTTTACCGAAGTGAAATACGAGAAAGTGGTTCAAATTAATCGAGAAAGGATGTTACGGTTAATAAATAAATTGACCAAGGACTTAATGGCATTTTATCCATTAAGATATTTTATATAAAAACTCCTCCTCCTGAATAACTTCTTTGTCTTCATCTTCTTTCACTTCCTTCTTCTTCCTTTTTCTTAAAAAAAATTATCTAACCTTAAAAACTTACGATTTCTTCTTTTCGACTCTGAATCCTTGTTAGAAATCAATCTCTAAGCCTTCTATCATCATTAATTTATGTAAAATAAGGTTAGAAGAGGAAGAAATTAGGTGTTAAGTTTTTGATGAATAGTAACCCAAACTTGAGGTAAGTGATTTTTGAGACAATTGAAGTTAAATTAGTAGAATTCATGCTAGATTAAGCATATTTAAGGTTAAGGCTTATTCAAGAAGTATTTTGACTGTGAAAATTATGGTTGTTGTAGAGGAAACTAATACTAATAGTTGAAGAGGGAAAGAGGTGGAAGAAACCCATTGAAGAGCTTAAAAGAGGTTTGTGTACACTAATTCGAATTCTCGGTTTTACTAAAAAATTTCCAGATTGTACCTCTATTTTTTGTTTTAATATTTTCTCATGTTATACTACTATGAATTGAGAAATTCTTGACTCTATAGATATTATAAGAATTTGAATTATATATGTTCAGTAGAAACTTTTGTGAGTTTCAGCTTTCTTTTGCATGAAATTATTATTTGAAGTTGATTCATGAAATCTTTTTTTGGGAGTTTTTCAGTTTGTACACTGTTCAGTGTTTTGAGTATAACTTGATCTTTATTGATTGGATATTTGTGATTCTTATGACATTGAAAATTTAAGACATATGGCTAGGTATTTTAAGAATTAACTTTTTTAATTTGAAGACGGTTTAATGGTGAAAAATGTAGGGGAAGTCAGGTCACGAAATTTGGAAATTTTTGAAAACATTAATGCTAATTTTTTAAATGTAGATGAAGAGAGAACGTACTATGTGCAAGGCCTACTAAAAGAACATGCAAGAAGATGGTGGGATAATATTGTTAGGGAAAGGTAACTTGAAGAGATTACTTGTGCATTCTTTGAAGAACAATTTGAGAAGAAATATGTTAGTGAATGATTCAATGATGAGAAGAAGAGATTGGTTTTATCTCTAAGGCAAGGGAGAACAACTGTGTCTGAATATGAATATCAGTTTACTAAGCTTTAAAAATATACCCATGATATCGTTGACAGTGAAGCAAAACGGTGCATGAGGTTTGAAGATGGCTTAAACGATGAAATCAAAGTGCATTTATTTGCAAAAAAGATTAGAGTATTTACTGATTTAGTTGATGCTACTTTTTGTATTGAGAAGATCAATTTAAACATACAGTAAAGAATGGCAAGGTGATCAGAGTTTCAAAGAGGGTCATATGGCCAGTCAAATTCAAATGCTCCACCAAGTAAGAAATAAAAGGGAACTTTAAAGCAAACACAGTCTTATTACAAAGGAATTTCACAGAGGCAAGCTGTAAGTTCTAGATTAGTTCCAAGTGTACTTCAGGTTGAGGAAGAGGAGAAACTCCAAAATGTTCACAATGTGGAAGGTTTCATACCGAAGAATGTTGGGGAGCAGGGAGAGCTTGTTTCAGATGTGGCTTGAGAGAAAATTTGATTGCAAATTGTCCTTAGATGAAGACAAGTACATCTGGACCTTATGTAGTTTCTACTCCTACAATGCAAGGTGGATGAGGAAGGGGAAGAGGAAATGTTAGTGGTAGAAGTGGATATGATATGACTCCACAAATGCAACATGGTGGTAGAGCTAGAGGAATGGCACAAAGCTATGTAATCCGAGGACCCAAAATTCGAGATTCTACAGAAGTTATTATTGGTAAATTTTCATTCTTTGGCAATGTTGTTTATGCTTTGATAGATCCATGATCATCTCATTCATACATATGTACTGCATTAGCACTAGAGAATGGGTTATTTGTAGAAGAACTAGGAGAAAATATTGAAGTTACAAATCCTTTAGGGCATAGTGTGATAGTAAATAAATTATATATGAAATGTCCTATTAGGATTCAAAATCGAACTTTCCTAGCAAATTTGATCGAATTACCTTTCCAAGATTATGATATCATTCTCAGAATGGATTATTCGCTAGATAAGCTGGCTTAGATTTATATAGAGGAGATAGTAAAATTGAATGGTGTTCCTCTATCAATCATTTCTAACTGGGATCCAAGATTCACTTAGAGGTTTTGGAAGAAGTTACAAGAAGCCTTAGGTACTAAATTGAATTTTAGTATTACATTTCATCCTCAAACTGACGAACAATCTGCAAGATTAATTCAAGTAATGGAAGATATAATGAGAAGCTGTACCATTGAATTTGAAGGAAGTTAGGATAAATACTTTCCACTTATGGAGTTTACATATAACAATAGTTACCAGTCAAGCATCAAAATGGCACCATATGAAGCACTATATGGAAGAAAATGTCTAACTCCATTATTCTTGATCGAGCTTAGAGAAAACAAGATAGTGGGTGTGGATTTGATGGAAGAGACAAAAGAAAAAGTGAAACTTATTCAAGAAAGATTGAAGGATGCGTGTCGATTTGAAAAGAAAAGACATTACATATGAAGTTGAAGATAAAGTATTTCCCTAAGTATCACCTTGGAAGAAAGTTCTATGATTTGGAAAAAGGGGAAAGCTTAATCCTAGATTCATTAGTCCATATGAAATTATAGAGAGAGTTGGACTAGTGGCATATTGATAAGCCTTACCACCATCTCTTGATAATATTCACAACGTGTTCCACATTTCCATGCTCACAAGATATAGGTTAGATCCTTCACACATCTTATTACCGGATGTAGTAAATATTGATCCTGACTTGATGTATGAAGAAGAACCAGTGTAAATCTTAGTGAGGCAAGTTAAAACATTGAGAAACAAGTCCATTCCATTGGTGAAAGTTCTATGGAGGAATCATAAGATTAAGGAAGCAACTTGAGAACCAGAAGAAACAATGAAAAGTTAGTATTTACAATTGTTTACTTTAGGTAATTTTCATGACAAAAATTCTTCAGTAGGGGAGAATTGTAACACCCCAAAATTTCTAAATTTGGCATCGGTATATTGTTACAATATTAAAGGAATGATAAGAAAAAGTTAAAGTTCGGTAATAGTCAAACGGAGCGAAGTTTGACCACCAAACAAACTTTGACCTGTAACTATGCATCTTGAGACTGAAAATTTTATAACTATAATTCATGTAAGAAAGAATGTATAAGCTATTATGGAAGCTTATAATTAGATGTATATGCTATTCTTTTACGGAAGTGAAATATGAGAAAGTGGTTCAAATTAATCGAGAAAGGATGTTATGGTTAATATATAAATTGACCAGGGAGTTAATGGCATTTTATCCATTAAGATATTTTATATAAAAACTCCTCCTCCTGCATACCTTCTTCATCTTCATCTTCTTTCAATTCCTTCTTCTTCCTTTTTCTGAAACAAATTCATCTTACCTTAAAAACTTACGATTTCTTCGTTTCGACTCCGAATCCTTGTTAGAAATCGATCTCTAAGCCTTCTATCATCATCAATTTATGTAAAATAAGGTTAAAAGAGGAAGAAATCAAGTGTTAAGTTTTGGTTGAATAGTATCCCGAACTTGAGGTAAGTGATTTTTGAGACAATTGAAGTTAAATTAGTAGAATTCATGGTAGATTAAGCATATTTAAGGTATTATAAGGCTTATTCAAGTAGTATTTCGATTGTGAAAATTATGGTTGTTGTAGAGGAAACTAATACTAATAGTGGAAGAGGGAAAGAGGTGGAAGAAACCCATTAAAGAGCTTAAAAGAGGTTTGTGTACACTAATTACGAATTCTCAATTTTGCTAAAATATTTTCAGATTGTACCTCTATTTTTGTTTTAATATGTTCTCATGTTATACTACTCTTATTTGAGCTATTCTTAACTCTATTTATATTAGAAGAAGCATAATTTTATATGTTCAGAAAATTTTATTGTGAGTTTTGGCTTTCTTCTGCATTAAATTGCCGTTTGAAAAATTGCCGTTTGAAGTTGATTCATGAAATCTGTTTTTGCTAGTTTTCAGTTTGCACACTGTTCCATTTTTTGAGTATAACTTTAATCTATATTGATTGGATTTCTATGATTCTTATGATATTGAAAAGTTGAGACATATGACTAGGTATTTTAAGAATTAACTTTTTCGATTTAAAGATGTTTTAATGGAGAAAAATGTAGTGGAAGTCAGGTCATGAAATATTGAAATTTTTTTGAAACATGAATGCTAATTTTATTGTGTTTTACTGATATTTAGTGATTGAAAATTTAAGGATTTGAGATCCTTAATACATGAATTTGTGTTGAATTATATTTATTAAATCATACTAAAATTATAAGAGTTTTTATATATTTATTGCCCTTAGTAAACGAGTTGAAAATGGGTTCGGGTATATTGGCACCAATAAAGGGGGGTACAGTACTGTACAAGCAAACGAAGCTTTGTCTCTGGGCTTAACCTATATTGTGATATTGATTATATTATTATTGATATGAAAGCTTTGGCTTTGGGCTTGTCTGATAAATGTTAATATATTGATATTGTGAAGAATTGATATTGAAGCTTCGGCTTTGTGCTTGTCTGCCCCCGTACCCACTACCGTTATTCATTTCCTAGTTTACTTTGGGCAAACATGATTCTATGTTTAAATAATTTGATATAATTATTATTATAGTTATTTGAGATTTATAAAATTGGTTTTGTGTTTTTCCATCTACAATTTATCATATGAAAATTGGTTTATCTTTATATTTATAACTTTATTTTTATATACTTTATTTTATAAAGAAATATATTTATTTTATTTAATAGCATTTTTTAGTTGAAATTAGTATACGCCACTAAGCAAATTGCTTAGTGTGTAGTTGTTTTCTACATGCAAATTATGAAGTTGTAGGTAGCCTGGATCATAGTGGAGAAGTCAAACAAGAAACCGTGAGCCTATATAGTTTTTTTAGGTGGTTTCAGCTTTGGTCCTATTTTGTGGTATTGTATTATAAATGGCATGTATAGTAAGTGTGATATTAAGAAATGTATTTTGAGATTTAAATATGTTAACATTTATAAGAAGTTTATGAATAATAAGGATAATATTTAAGTATTAATAACCATGCTATGGAGATTAGGTATTTACTTATAATTGTAGCATTCCCTTAAAAATTATACATATAATAAAGAGGGGTGTTACATTGCACCCTTGCTAAAGTTCATAGGGTGTTTTTTACAGAATTGGGTGAATTAACACCCTATTCAAGATATAACAAGTTGTATAGCAGGTTCTCCCCAAAAGTACTTTGGTAGATTGTTACCACTTAGCATCGAGCCATTTCAACTATGGTTTTATTCTTCCTTTCTACAACCCCATTTTGTTGAGGCATGTAGGAAGAAGAGAAGTTGTGGTCAATGCCATGCGCTTAATAGAATTCTTTAAAATGGAATTTCTTGAATTCACTTCCATAATCACTTCGGATTCTACTTATTTTAGTTCCTATTTCATTCATTATCCAATTATTAAGCTTGAAAAAAGATTCTCACGTTTCATCTTTGCAACTCTGCAAGACTACCCATGTGAATCTCGTGAAGTCATCCACAACCACTAACAAAAATCTCTTACTACCCATGCTCATAGGTTGAACAGTGTGGAAAAGATCTAGGTGGTGGAGCTCCAACGGTTTCTTAGTTTCTACATCATTAATTGAGCTAAATGATTTCTTAACTTGTGTACCTAGCTGGTAAGATAAGCATAGTTTATTATTTTCAAAGCTGATGCTAGTAAACCCATAACTAATTGCTTCTTAGCTAGTTTGGAAAGAATGTTCATATTTATATGACCTAACCTTCTATACCAAAGCCATGAATTATCCTCCTTAGAAACAAGACACATATTAGTGGAGCTAGGGGATAAATGAATCATATATACATTATTTATTCTAGGAGTAAAGAGTATAGTAGAATCGGACTTAAAGTCAATAACTATGCAGCCTTACTAAGTCGAATGTAACCTTAGTGCCTTTATCACAAAGTTTGGCTACACTAAATAAGTTGAACTTCAGTCCTTTGACCAAAGACACCTCTTCGATTGAGGGAGAGACATGAACAATGCCAAAACCTACAATCTTGCCTTTTCGTGTTGTCTCCAAAACTGACACTTCCATATCTTTTGATATCCACATACCACATTCTAGAGTCATCAGCGCATCTAAGTCTCACTTGTAAAACAGTTACATTTTCTTAGGTACCCATGCTTTCGAGCTAGGTCCTCCCTTGTTAGAATTGCTTAGGTTATTCCAATCATACTTGTAAAAATAACCATTTTTATACCTACAGAGAATCATAGCATGTCTAGCTTTCCCACAAGAATCGCACACCATTTTTATCTTATGCAGGCTCGCTTTCTTCTTTTTGGAGGAGTTCTTCCCTTAGAATTGCGAGTTTTGTTATTAGAGTATGATTATTGGCAGGAGGAGGAACCCATTCCTTCTTTAAAGTTATGATTTCGGCACTCAACTTATCTAATTGCTCTGTGAGCTTACCCATGTGGCAATCCTGATACTCAACTTTTTCTTGTAGAAAGTGGATATCAAGAGATAAGGAAGAAATAGTGTCTTCTTGATCTTCACTTCTCCTCACTAACCGTTGATGTTTTTCATCAACTTATTAGTCAATTTCATAAAATCAAATAGAGCCTGGGTGAACTCTTCAATTGACAAAGGAATTTCAGGATGTACCTGAGCTTGAGGAGCCTTTCCTTTGTTGCACTCAGCTTTAGAGTCAAAAGTGGTTTGATCTCTACCTGAGGTGGATCATGAGCCTTTCCCCTTTGATTCTTGATGGCTATAAAATAGAGGTTAGAAGAATCAGTTGCTTCCTCATCAAATGATGAGGATTCTTCTAAATCACTCAAGGTGGTAGGTTTTCTTGGTGAACCTCTTCTTGAATCTATCCTTCTTGGTCTTTGGAAATGTAGATTGGATATGGCCTTTTTCTCCATAGACAAAGCATTTAACATCTTTATTATGTTCTATCTTGGGTCTTTCCTCAGCTCTATGTCGGTACTGAGTTGACTTGATTTTAGCGGGAAACTTCTTCTTGTTGAA